>JADBJO010026274.1:10000-22721 GCA_016801955.1 Conus betulinus | reverse complement strand
AAGAAAGTAAGGCGGATTTCAATTCATTTAAAGTGAAAGGAAGATTGTAGTCTTCCACGTTGTCTGACGAAAAGTTGCAGGGTGATTTTTTTTTTAAGGGCTTTGTTTTTGACAAAACTGGCTGACTTGTTAGAAGAGGAGGAATTCTTTTCAATGGTTGAAGCAAGCAGATTAGCAACTGCTTTTTTCTCTGTTATTAAAGAATCAGAAAACTTGAGGTGGTTCACAGTGGGGCAGGTGTTCTTCCCTTTGATTTTCTTGATGATTTTCCACACTTTTTTTCGAAGTTTTGGATGTGAGACTTGAGCAAAACTGTCTCCAAGATAATCGCTTACTGGTCTTATATATGTGTTTCGATTGGGCCCTCAGTTTCTGATGCGCTCGGACGTTGGGCATCGAGGGTCTGCAAGAAACCCTACGTTGAGCTCTTTTACGGGTTTTGTTAATTTCTTTGCACTCAGAATTGAACCAAGGAACTTTTGGCATTACGGGCTTCTTGGAAGATGTCTGGATGGTTGACTTTGCGCAATTCAGTATGAAATCTGAAAGACTTCCTGCCGGATCGTCACTTTGCAGGATCTTGTCCTCTTCCAGATCCATAAGAAACTTAGTGGCAAAGAGGTCCCAATCTGCTTTGTTGAAATTGAGGCGTTCTGGCAAAGACTCGCTCTCTGCATTTGTACACCGAAGCAACACAGGAAAGTGGTCACTACCATGCAGGTCCTCATCAACCTCCCAAACAAAATCCAAAAAAAAACAAAGATGGATCACAGACAGAAAGATCCAGACAAGATGTGGTGCCATTAGCGGAGTGAAAGTAAGTTGGTGATTTCCTGTTCAAGACACACAGATCAAGCTCCGAAAACACTTCCTCTAAAAGCAGACCCCGGTGGTGAAGATCTCTCACTTCCCATAGAGGAGAGTGGCCCGTTCAGATCACCCAACAGCAGGAAGGGTCGAGGAAGCTGCTCCAAGAGTGAAATGAGGTCCTGTTTGGTGACGCAGATGTTTGGAGATAAGTACAAACTACAGACAGTAACTGTTTTGTGGAGAGTAACCCGAGCTGCCACTGCCTGAAGCGGAGTCTGCAGAGCAACTGGGCTGTACAGAACAGAGTTGTGAATGAACAAGGCAACTCCACCAGAAGCACCATGTTCAACAGACTGTGCAGGTAGATTTAAAAAAACTGTAGCCAGAAAGTGAAAAATTTTTGTCAGACTTGAGAAGTTTTTGGAGGGCAATTAGCATCGGCCTGGCCTCTCACGGCACAACAGCTGCAATTCTTCATAATTGGAAGACAGTCCCCTGATATTCCAATGTATGATTGAATCCATTGTGGATGAGTCCATCATAAAAGAAATATGGTGAAAGAAAATAAATCTCGTAATTCTTCCTTTTATTCTATATCAACATCATCTGGATCCGAGAGAACTGCAAAAATCTGTTGAAATTTCTCTCCGCTTTTTTCTCTCGATCTGATACAATTTTGTTCGGCGTTTTTTTTTAGGTGGCGACTTGGTCTTTCCTCCAGAACCGCCAGCTCCCTTGTTGACAGCTGTAGGGTGCCCTTTGGAGGATTTTGAGGGGGTGGTCTTGTCTTGTACTTCAACGACTTCCACTCTCTGCCGCTCTGAAGTGCCTGTAGGTCTTTTGCCCCCTGGTGGTCTGGGGGCGGGAGTAGGCTTTGAAGACTGACTCGTATCTGAAGGCGACGACTGCTGGGGTTCATCGCATGCAGTGGTTCTGCCTGAGGCTACAGACTTGGTTTCTGGCTGGCTCTCTCGGCAAACGAGGACTCCACCGTCTGCACTCCGATGCTGACTGTTGTTGGCTTCTTTACTGCAGCTGCAAACGAGAGCCCAGCAGTTGGTTGACTTTTCATAGCAATCTTTTTCGCCTCAAAAAACGGGATTCGCTGTTCAGTCTTTATTCTCTGAATTTTCTTTTCCTTTAACCAGTTTGGACAGGTCTTCGATGATGATGGGTGCTTGCCTCCACAGTTGGCACAGAGTGGTGGACTGTCACACACACCCTGGTGGACTGGCTGGCAGCAGGTACCACACACCTCTTCTTCCGTACATCTATCCCTCACATGGCCGTACCTCTGGCACTTGAAACAGCGCAGAGGTGATGGGATGTACAGTGACACTGAAACTCTCAGGTAGCCCACCGTAATCGACTCCGGGAGAGAAGTAGAGCAGAAGGTCAAGAAAAGGGTGTCAGTTGAATCCTGTCATTGCCTTTACGCACAAGCACACGATGAACGTGGGTCACTCCTTGAGATGCCAGCTCTGACTTGATTTCAGCCTCCGACACTCCTCTCAGATCTCTGCACCGGATTACTCCTTTCGAAGAGTTCAGAGATTTGTGTGGAGACACTTTGATCGGTCGATCCACTAACGTTGTTGATTTTAACAGCATCTCGGAGTGCAGCTTGGATGAGCACTCAATCAGAAGTGACCCATTCCTCAGTCTCTTGACGCTCTTTTTGCTTCCCGCTGAGGCCATTGATTCCCTTCGCAATCGCAAAAGGACTCAGGCCTGACAGAGGTCTATCTTCATCTGCTCCCTCCACAATCAGCCAGCTGGGCCAGAAGCCTGAAAGGACTCTCGTCTCATGTTCCGAATCCGTGTCCGTCTCTGTTTCTGAATCCTGCCTGTGTCTTTTTTTTTTTTTTGGTGCCATGGTGTATTCATTAGAATTCATCTCTTTTGATTCCCACCCGCCATCGAGTCCCAACAAGGGGGATGCCCATTTTATACGGAATTCCAGTATATCTGGGCACACCAGGACTTCAAAGGAGATATACACAGGCCTGAAAGCATCCCTGCCACAGAAGCTCCCAAACCCCGTTTGACCCGAGCCGCCGCCTTCTAGCCTGAGCTAGGGCATGCACGCGACCAGCCGCTTGATCGAAGTGGGCCACTTCGACCACCTGTCTAGGGGAAGTCCAGGCCAAAGAGGTGTGTTGACTTGATGCACCGCAGTCACATCAGCGGTCTCAACCTCCAGGATCCTATTCTCCCCCCCCATCACAGGACGCACCGCACGGCAAACACGGTGGGCCTCAAGAAGACCACAGAGAAAAGAGGAGTGTTGGAAAGAAGACTTGAAGGGGAGACGAAGATAGAAAAGACCCAAATAAGAAAGGCAGAAAACAAGAAAAGGAGAAAGGCGGGTTACTATTAGTCAGGGTCCTCACCCTTAGCCTGTCTGACATGGGAAGCCCTACCAGGGACATCAACTCCTTACCACGTTGCGCTTAGGCCAGACAGCATCTCTCGACTTTCAGGCCTAGAAGCATTTGAAAAAAAAACTAGCCTATCTTCAAATATTGATGCCCCCGCCAGCAAAGCCTAAGGGATCACAGGATCACGCAAGCCCTCCGACCACGGCAAGGTTGCAACCCCCGGAGGGAGTTATTTTGGATTTTAGAACAATTGGAAAATGGTCACTCCCATGCAGATCGTCAAGTGCCGACCACTCGTAGTCCAGGACCAGCGAGGGGTCGCACACTGACAGATCCAAACATGAGAGAGCACCTGTAGCAGAGTGGAGGAAGGTTGGAGATCCATCATTAAGACAACACAGGTCAAGCTCTGAGAAGACGTTTTCCAGAAGGAGACCTCTAGACGAAGTATCAACGCTACCCCAAAGAGGATTGTGCCCATTGAAATCGCCCAACAGCAAAAAAAGGTCGTGGAAGCTCCTCAATCAGGCTGACCAGTTTCTTGTCGACTGATGGATACAGAAGGAGGCAGATATAGACAGACAACAAATAGTGACCGTTTATGCAGAGAGACTCTGGCAGCTAAAGCTTGGAGGGGAGAACTGAGGTAGACAGGGCTAAACAGAAGAGATTTGTGGATAAGCAACGACACACCACCCGTCTCCAACTGCAGAAGGCTGTGCTGGTTTAGAACATTGAAAAACCTGATAAAGAGAAAGATTTGTCAGAGCGTATCAGAGTCTCTTGAAGAGCTAAGACAGCAGGTTTTATATGTTGACAGAGGAGCTGCAGCTCTTCAAAATTAGAGTTCAAACCTCGAATGTTCCAGTGAGATATTGAATCCATGAGGATGGAGAGATGGCAACAGACTTCTCAGTCCATTACTGTCTCATCATCCGACTCCGACTGCAAAGGAGAATATGGATTGCGTGTTTCCAAACTTGAATGTCTTTTCTCTGGACTTTTTTTTTTTTTTGGAAGCTCCGGAGGCAGATGATGGGCAATCCACCTCAATGACCTCTACACCAGAGGGCTTCCCTGGGATCGTGCCTTGATGAGGCACCGCTTGGGGGCGCGAGCGAGTGCCCTTGGGAGGAACAGGGGGTTTTTTTGGGGGGAAGGGGAGCTGTCGAAGCAGAGAGTCTCCCAACCTGTGTCTGCTGGGCAGAATGGGAGGCAGGTTTTTTACGCCACCACCATGGGAGTTTATCACAGGGGTAGCGGATTTCTTGCCTCCGCTGGGGGCAGATGGTTTCGATTGCAGAGTCTTGGAAAAAAAAAAAAAGGTGTCTGTCTGACAGGACAGATACTGTAGAAACTTGTTTCACAACCTGAGAATAGGACTTGTTCGGATGCTGCGAACTGCCCAGAACCAACCTTTTTGCCTCGTGGAATGGAATCTTTCTTTCCGTCTTCACCCTTTGGATACTACTTTCCTGGCGCCAAACCGGACACTCTCGAGAGGAGGATGGGTGGCCGCCTCCGCAGTTTGCACAACGCGCCGGATGAACGCACGGCATCTCGTGGCTCGGTTGGCAGCAGACGCCACAAATCTCCTCCCCAGAGCATCGATCCCGCACATGGCCAAACTTTCTGGCACCGGAAACAACGCATCGGGGATGGAACATACAGGCTAACCTTGACGTTCAAATAGCCCACCTTGATAGACTGTGGCAGCGAAGGGGTGCAGAAGGTCAGAAAGAGGGTATTTGTTGGCACTCTTTCAGAACCCTTGCGAATTGTGACTCTTCGCACATCCATGACTCCCTGGGATTTCAGTTCGAACCTTATCTCATCCTCCGATACTCCTTTCAAGTCTGGGCAGCGAATGACTCCCTTTGAAGAATTTAGGTTCTTGTGAGGCGACACTTTGATTTTTCGGTCAACAAGAGTTGTAGATTTCAGGAGCCGATCTGACTGACATTTTGTACCACATTCCACCAGAAAAATGACCCATTTCTCAGACGTTTGATTGATTTTAGGTTTCCTGACAGACAACTAAAACCTTTCTGGATTGCAAAGGGGCTGAGTGCAGACAAAGGTTTGTCTTCATCAGCGCCCTCCACCACCACACCACGACGAAGGCCAAGATCCAGATTCTGTTCGGATTTCTGAGTCCGAGTCAGAATCATGATCACCATCAGATCTCACTTTGTCTCTCTCTTTCTCCTTTTGGAAGGGAGTTTAGATATTGAAGCCATGGTATATGATTTAGGAATTCGTCCCTCCCCCTACCCACCCACCATCGAGTCCAACTTAGGGGCCAGGGCCAAAAAACTCGTCTTGGACCCCCCTTCCAGGTTTCAGGAGGGATATACAACAAAGCAGCACCAACTTACCCTATCCCCCCCCCGATTATGCCCAGCTCCCGGGAACAACAGAGAACTGAGCTGAGCACTGCAGGGGTTATCTTGGCCAGCTGGGGGGCTGCCCGTTTTGACCTAACCCCATGCAGGGGAAGCCGGTTGACACACAGAGGCCCATGTGTGCCTCCTGTCTAGGAGAGGTCCGAGCCAAAGTAATGTGTTGAGGGCGCTGGCCCTCTCAATCACCAGGATCTCATCCCCCTCCGTCACAGGTCGCACCGCACGCACAAAACGCAGCGGATCTGAAAGAAGACCACAGAGAGAAAAGGAGTGTGGGAAAGAAGACTTGACGGGGAGACGAAGATAGAAAAGAGCCAAATAAGAAAGGCAGAAAACAAGAAAAAGGAGAAAGGCGGGGGGTTACTATTAGTCAGGATCCTCACCCTTAGCCTGTCTGACATGGGAAGCCCTACCAGGGACATCAACTCCTTACCACGTTGCGCTTAGGCCAGACAGCATCTTCGACTTTTCAGGCCTAGAAGCATTTGAAAAAAAAAAAGCCTATCTTCAAGTATTGATGCCCCCGCCAGCAAAGCCTAAGGGATCACAGGACCACGCAAGCCCTCCGACCATGGCAAGGTTGCAACCCCCGGAGGGGGAACCGTCAGTGAAAATTTTCTGATAGGATGAGAATTTCGAACAGAGGTCAGCATACAAAGCCTTGTATGCTAGAGAGCTAGTGGACTCTTTGCGAAAAGCTGCAAGATCAAAACGAATCTCTGGTGTGAAAAGGTCCACACGGAGGTTGATCCGGGAAACTTGGAAAAATCGGACACAACTCCTAGGTCTAGACCTGCATTCCGTGCGTGAGGCTGCATACGAAGACCAAACGGCGGAATACAGTTAGGGTTGTTGTCAAATTTGCTTTGAAACTGAGGGTCAAAGACACAGTCATAGGCAGGGTTTTCAGGTTCGGAGAACAGTCTGACGTAGTAATTCAAAGACAGTTTCAGCCTGCGGTTGGACAGTGAAGGTTCACCTGCCTCTGCGTACAGGCTGTACACAGGGGTGGTGCGGAATGCTCCAAGACAGAGACGAAGCCCTTGATGGTGGATAGGGTCCAAGAGTTTTAGATACGACGGTCTGGCAGAGCCGTACACAGCACAACCATAGTCCAGTTTGGAACGGACCAAGGCTCTGTAGAGGTGCAGCAAAGTTTTCTTATCAGCGCCCCAGTCAGTGTGTGCTACGACCCGCAGAATATCAGAGAGCTGGGGCAAGAGGTTTTGAGGTGTTTAATATGCTGAGAAAAGTGAGTTTTTGGTCGAAAATAACTCCAAGGAATTTGGCCTCTGTGACAGCTGGAATGGGAGATTTCCCTATTTTGATTTCAGGATCTGGAAAAAAAAACTGACGAAAATTTATGGAAGTGAATGCACTGTGTCTTCGTAGGAGAGAAAGTAAAGCCATTTTCATCCGCCCATTGATGAATTTTATCCACACACACAGCTGGAGCCTGCGCTGGACACTCGGGTACAGGCTTCCAGTTGCATAGACAGCAAAATCATCCACAAACAATGAGCAGTCTGAACCCTGCTGAACTGACTTGACAATGTTGTTAATCTTGATGCTGAATAGGGCGGAGACAGTATGCTCCCTTGTGGAACACCCAACTCCTGCTCATGAACATCAGAGAGAGTGGTGCCAACCCGACCTGAAACTGTCGGTCTGCCAAAAAATTTTGAATGAAAAGTGGAAGATGACCCCGAAAACCAAGATCATGGAGATCATGAAGAATTCCAGCTTTCCAGGTGGTATCGTAGGCTTTCTCCAAGTCGAAGAATATAGCCACTGCGTGGTGTTTGTTCAGAAAGGCGTTCCGAAGCGTAGATTCCAGACGAATCAAATGGTCCACTGTAGTATGATGTTTACGGAAACCACACTGTTCTTTCGCCAAAAGGCCGTCGGTTTCAAGTTTCCACATGAGTCTAGCGTTGACCATTTTCTCCATCAGTTTACAGACACAGCTGGTCAAAGCTATTGGACGGTAGTTTGACGGGTTGGAGAGATCTTTTTTCAGGTTTAGGAATAGGAATGATGAGGGCTTTTCGCCAAGATGGTGGGAAGAATCCAGTCCATACATGGTTGTATACATGTAGCAGGATGTGCAGACCTTTTTGCGGAAGATGTTTCAGAAGTTTATAATGGATTTCATCTATACCCGGAGAGGAATCGTTGCAAGAAAGTAAGGCGGATTTCAATTCATTTAAAGTGAAAGGAAGATTGTAGTCTTCCACGTTGTCTGACGAAAAGTTGCAGGGTGATTTTTCTTTAAGGGCTTTGTTTTTGACAAAACTGGCTGACTTGTTAGAAGAGGAGGAATTCTTTTCAATGGTTGAAGCAAGCAGATTAGCAACTGCTTTTTTCTCTGTTATTAAAGAATCAGAAAAAACTTGAGGTGGTTCACAGTGGCAGGTGTTCTTCCCTTTGATTTTCTTGATGATTTTCCACACTTTTTTCTTCGAAGTTTTGGATGTGAGACTTGAGCAAAACTGTGTCTCCAAGATAATCGCTTACTGGTCTTATATATGTGTTTCGATTTGGCCCTCAGTTTCTGATGCGCTCGGACGTTGGGCATCGAGGGTCTGCAAGAAACCCTACGTTGAGCTCTTTTACGGGTTTTGTTAATTTCTTTGCACTCAGAATTGAACCAAGGAACTTTTGGCATTACGGGCTTCTTGGAAGATGTCTGGATGGTTGACTTTGCGCAATTCAGTATGAAATCTGAAAGACTTCCTGCCGGATCGTCACTATGCAGGATCTTGTCCTCTTCCAGATCCATAAGAAACTTAGTGGCAAAGAGGTCCCAAACTGCTTTGTTGAAATTGAGGCGTTCTGGCAAAGACTCGCTCTCTGCATTTGTACACCGAAGCAACACAGGAAAGTGGTCACTACCATGCAGGTCCTCATCAACCTCCCAAACAAAATCCAAAAAAACAAAGATGGATCACAGACAGAAAGATCCAGACAAGATGTGGTGCCATTAGCGGAGTGAAAGTAAGTTGGTGATTTCCTGTTCAAGACACACAGATCAAGCTCCGAAAACACTTCCTCTAAAAGCAGACCCCCCGTGGTGAAGATCTCTCACTTCCCCATAGAGGAGAGTGGCCGTTCAGATCACCCAACAGCAGGAAGGGTCGAGGAAGCTGCTCCAAGAGTGAAATGAGGTCCTGTTTGGGACGCAGATGTTTGGAGATAAGTACAAACTACAGACAGTAACTGTTTTGTGGAGAGTAACCCGAGCTGCCACTGCCTGAAGCGGGAGTCTGCAGAGCAACTGGGCTGTACAGAACAGAGTTGTGAATGAACAAGGCAACTCCACCAGAAGCACCATGTTCAACAGACTGTGCAGGTAGATTTAAAAAACTGTAGCCAGAAAGTGAAAAATTTTTTGTCAGACTTGAGAAGAGTTTCTTGGAGGGCAATTAGCATCGGCCTGGCCTCACGGCACAACAGCTGCAATTCTTCATAATTGGAAGACAGTCCCCTGATATTCCAATGTATGATTGAATCCATTGTGGATGAGTCCATCATAAATGAAATATGGAAAGAAAATAAATCTCGTAATTCTTCCTTTTATTCTATATCAACATCATCTGGATCCGAGAGAACTGCAAATCTGTTGAAATTTCTCTCCGCTTTTTTTTCTCTCGATCTGATACAATTTTGTTCGGCGTTTTCTTTTTAGGTGGCGACTTGGTCTTTCCTCCAGAACCGCCAGCCAGCTCCCTTTGACAGCTGTAGGGTGCCCTTTGGAGGATTTTGAGGGGGTGGTCTTGTCTTGTACTTCAACGACTTCCACTCTCTGCCGCTCTGAAGTGCCTGTAGGTCTTTTGCCCCCTGGTGGTCTGGGGGCGGGAGTAGGCTTTGAAGACTGACTCGTATCTGAAGGCGACGACTGCTGGGGTTCATCGCATGCAGTGGTTCTGCCTGAGGCTACAGACTTGGTTTCTGGCTCTCTCTCGGCAAACGAGGACTCCACCGTCTGCACTCCGATGCTGACTGTTGTTGGCTTCTTTACTGCAGCTGCAAACGAGAGCCCAGCAGTTGGTTGACTTTTCATAGCAATCTTTTTTTCGCCTCAAAAAAAAAAAACGGGATTCGCTGTTCAGTTTTTCTCTGAATTTCCTTTTCCTTTAACCAGTTTGGACAGGTCTTCGATGATGATGGGTGCTTGCCTCCACAGTTGGCACAGAGTGGTGGACTGTCACACACACCCTGGTGGACTGGCTGGCAGCAGGTACCACACACCTCTTCCCGTACATCTATCCCTCACATGGCCGTACCTCTGGCACTTGAAACAGCGCAGAGGTGATGGGATGTACAGTGACACTGAAACTCTCAGGTAGCCCACCGTAATCGACTCCGGGAGAGAAGTAGAGCAGAAGGTCAAGAAAAGGGTGTCAGTTGGAATCCTGTCATTGCCTTTACGCACAAGCACACGATGAACGTGGGTCACTCCTTGAGATGCCAGCTCTGACTTGATTTCAGCCTCCGACACTCCTCTCAGATCTCTGCACCGGATTACTCCTTTCGAAGAGTTCAGAGATTTGTGTGGAGACACTTTGATCGGTCGATCCACTAACGTTGTTGATTTTAACAGCATCTCGGAGTGCAGCTTGGATGAGCACTCAATCAGAAGTGACCCATTCCTCAGTCTCTTGACGCTCTTTGGCTTCCCGCTGAGGCCATTGATTCCCTTCGCAATCGCAAAAGGACTCAGGGCCTGACAGAGGTCTATCTTCATCTGCTCCCTCACAATCAGCCAGCTGGGCCAGAAGCCTGAAAGGACTCTCGTCTCATGTTCCGAATCCGTGTCCGTCTCTGTTTCTGAATCCTGCCTGTGTCTTTTTTTTGTTTTTGGTGCCATGGTGTATTCATTAGAATTCATCTCTTTTGATTCCCACCCGCCATCGAGTCCCAACAAGGGGGATGCCCATTTTATACGGAATTCCAGTATATCTGGGCACCAGGACTTCAAAGGAGATATACACAGGCCTGAAGCATCCCTGCCACAGAAGCTCCCAAACCCGTTTGACCCGAGCCGCCGCCTTCTAGCCTGAGCTAGGGCATGCACGCGACCCAGCCGCTTGATCGAAGTGGGCCACTTCGACCACCTGTCTAGGGGAAGTCCAGGCCAAAGAGGTGTGTGTGACTTGATGCACCGCAGTCACATCAGCGGTCTCAACCTCCAGGATCCTATTCTCCCCCATACAGGACGCACCGCACGGCAAACACGGTGGGCCTCAAGAAGACCACAGAGAAAAGAGGAGTGTTGGAAAAAAGACTTGAAGGGGAGACAAAGATAGAAAAGACCCAAATAAGAAAGGCAGAAAACAAGAAAGGAGAAAGGCGGGTTACTATTAGTCAGGTCCTCACCCTTAGCCTGTCTGACATGGGAAGCCCTACCAGGGACATCAACTCCTGACCACGTTGCGCTTAGGCCAGACAGCATCTTCGACTTTTCAGGCCTAGAAGCATTTGAAAAAAAAAAACTAGCCTATCTTCAAATATTGATGCCCCCGCCAGCAAAGCCTAAGGGATCACAGGATCACGCAAGCGTGGTTACATAACTTTCTGTTATGTGTATGATTTGTACTGAATTCTGTGGTTCAGTATAATGCTGTTGTATTTTAATGTATAGATTTTCCATTGGCCAGAAAGCAGAGCGATAGTTAGATAAATGCGATCATCTTTAGCACGTATATACATTCAGTGAAATAATCTACACCACGTATGTGATTTTACATGTTTTTACACATTCATTCAATATGTAAACGAAATGACATATCTTATGCCTATTTTACTTACGTAACTACTTTCCTTTTCAACTCCCCCCCCCCCCCCCCCCCCCCCCCCCCCCCCCCCCCCCCCTCCAGCACCCCCCCCCCTCCCCACTCCCCCCCCCGCCCACAGTGCATGCGCGCGCACTCACTCGCTTGATCCGTCAGGACGACAAAACGGGTTTTTTTCCTTCTCAAACTACTATTATCACAGCCGCTGCTGCTGCTGCTGCTGCTTTAACCGTTCCTACTACTGCCGCTGCCAACAACAACAACAACAACCACGAGGACAACAACGGGAACAACATTGAAAACCACAGCTCCTACTGCTGCTACTACCACCGCTACTTTTACTACTGTTGTCGGTGCTGCTTCCGCTGCTATTGTTTTTTTTTTTTTTCCTTCTAATTTTCTTTACTGGCTATGTATTTCTTTGCTACCAAGGAGACACTTCTAGCTCAGATACCGTTCCGTGTCCATCACCAATTTTTTCTTTACACCCACGTCCACTCACACACATGCACACTGGCATACAGTTTTACAGAAATCCACCATATACACGCACGCGCACGTGCGCACACACACACACATACATACATACTTAAAACTCTCTCTCTCTCTCTCTCTCTCTCTCTCTCTCTCTCTCTCTCTCTCTCTCTCTCTCTACTATATACACACTTTCGTATGATGGTATTCAACCATGCAAACGCACGGATGCACACTCGTACTGACACCGGTACAATGTACTGTTTTCTCATGAATACGGTAACCTTTATTCATTGTGTTAAATGTTTCTTCTGATTTAAAGTGGTAAACATTACAGTATGAATGTGATAGCACACCAAACATCAGTAGATAAGAAAAACCCCGACGCAGTGCATCAAATGACTAAATATTAGAATCAGCCAGAGATTGTCCATGTAGTAACTGAAGTGAAAAGGGAAATCCAAGGGAAGTGAACAGCAGGTGGAAATAAGGGGAAAATGGTTAGCCGCCTATAGCACCCAACCAAAGTCTGACCCCAGATGGGTTGCCCGAACTGGCACCAAGGGGTGAGATGGAAAACGGGAGAACCCCGGGGGGGGGGGGGGGGGGGGGGGGGGGGAAAAAAAAAAAAAATCTAGTCAGACGCAGCTGGCCTTGTGAATACCACCGCAAAACTCCCCTAGGAAAAAAAAACCATATGTGGGCAGGGGAAAGGAAGAGGAACATGGAGAAGATGGACCAGATGGAAAAAAAAAAAAAAAGGGGGGGGGGGGGGGGGGGGGGTGTAGGACGGAAAAAGAAGGGAAGGAAGGAAGTAAACTCACTGTCATTGACTGAAAGAAAAATATGAAAACAT
>JADBJO010026274.1:0-5000 GCA_016801955.1 Conus betulinus | reverse complement strand
GTCTTTTAGGCAGTTGTCAGTTCCCATTTGTCCCAGAGGGGTGTGGTCCCATTCATGGTGTGTCCCCTTGGCTGCGGGTCCGTTCCTGGTGTGTCCCCGGCTGTGGTCTGTTTCTGGTGTGTCCCCCGGGATGTGGTCCGTTCCCAATGTACCCCTATGGATCGTGGTCCCCGAGGGCTCCTCAAGACTGCCTGCTCAAACCAGTTCCTAATTAGTCATTTGTGTGTGTGTGTGTGTGTGTGTGTGTGTGTGTGTGTGTGTGTGTGTGTGTGTGTGTGTTCGTGTGTGTGTATATGTGAGTGCGCGCGCACGTACCTGTCATTCTCATATATCCCGTGCCCTGGACCTGTTCATGGTCTCTATCCCGGGCTGTAGTTCCGTTGCCTGTGTGTCTTTTGGGCAGTTGTTCTTTCCCGTGTCGCCATGGGGTGTGGGTCCCGTTCCTCGTGTGTCCCCTGGGCTGCGGGTCCATTCCTGGTGCGTTCCCTGGGCTGTGGTCCGTTCCCGATGTATCCCTATGGTCCCGTTCTTGGAGTGTGCCCTGGGCACACACACACACACACCCACATACACCCACACCCACACGCACACGCACACACACGCACGGTGGCGCGCGCGCGCACACACACACACACACACACACACACACACACACACACACACACACACATGTTTCACGGACGGTTTAATCGGTCTTGGTTTCCAACAGGACGACGTTCCAGAGTGGACGCCCTAGAGGGGGATGACAACCCAGAGGAGAACACCCTACCAGGACGGGATGACAGCCACAGGAGACGCACACATGCACGCACAAATACACACAAATGGACGCATGCGCGCATACACACACACACACACACACACACACACACAGGGGAGAGAGAGAGAGAGAGAGAGAGAGAGAGAGAGAGAGAGAGGGAGAGGGGGAGGGCGGGCGGGACGGACGGACGGACAGGACAGGCGACGGACTGGCGAACGGACGGACGGACGGACGAAGAAGAAGAAGAAGAAGAAGTGTGCCCTGGACTGTGGTCCGCTCTCGATGTGTCCCTCTGGATTGTAGTTCCTGAGGACTCCTCCAGGTTGTCTGTTCAAACCAATTCCTAATAAGTCAATTGTGAGGTGTGTGTGTGTGTGTGTGTGTGTGTGTGTGTGTGTGTGTGTGTGTGTGTGTGTGTGTGTGTGCGTGTGTGTGTGTGCGCACGCGCGCGCGCTCACCTGTCATTCTCATGTATCCCCTGCCCTGTAGTCCTGTTCTCTGTGTCTCTTCCGGGCTGTGGTCCCTTTCCCAGTGTGTCTTTTGGGCAGTTGTCCGTCCCCGGTGTTCCCATGTGGTGTGGTCCCGTTCATGGATGTGTCCCCTGGGCTGCGGGTACGCTGTGGGTCTGTTCCTGGTGCGTCCCCCGGGCTGTGGTACGTTCCCGATGTATCCCTATGGTCCCGTTCTTGGAGTGTGTCCTGGACACACTCACTCACACCCACACACACCCACACACACACACACACACACACACACACACACACACACACACGCAGACGCACACATACGCACGCACACGCACACATACACGCACGTACGCACGGACGCACACGCACACGCGCGCGCGCGCAAGCACACACACACACACACACACACACACACACACACACACACACACATACACACACCCATGCACGGACGGTTTTATTGGGTCTTGGTTTCAACAGGACAACATTCATTCCAGAGGGGAGTTCACGCCTATAGCGGGAGTTCAACCCAGAGGAGAACACCCTATCCGGACGGGATAAGATAAGATAAGATAATGTTGCTTATAGCCCAGCCGACCGCAAAGGGCCATATCAGGGCTGTCACCACGTTAAAATCAACTCACAGGTCATTCATCCACACAATTCTTTAAAAGACATCGTCTAAAAACTCATCCAAAACTTTGTTAAAAATCTTTCCACTGTAAAATCTCAGATCCGATGAAAAATGTTACCTCTTTCAAGAACTCAAAGATCGCGTCAGGCGGAACATCTCTGAACAAGGTTTTCATGGAATCTGCTGTAAAATGTTTGTGTCTCACATCGTGCAAATCCCAACACTCTAAAAGAATATGTGTTTCATGTGTGAGTGGCACATGACACGGGAATGCACCAAGGAGCTTCTTCACTCTTTAAAAGGTAGGAATGGGTAAAATACGAATGGCCGGTGTGCAGCCGGGCACAGAACTGTTCTTCTTTACGACCACCAGACGAAGACGGGAGGAACTCCTTTAGGTTTGGACGGATCTGAAAGAGTTTGTTATCCGTCTGTGTATTCCAATCCTCCTGCCAGAGGTCTTTTACATAATCGTTAATTTTGGGTTTCAAATCTGAGCAGGGGATAGGTGTGTTTGACAGTTTCTCTCTACGGCATTCTTGGCCAAACGATCCACCATTTCGTTCCCTCCGATGCCAACATGACCAGGAACCCAAGCCAGAAGAATGTTGTAACCCTCCGCTGTCAACTTGGTAAAAAGTTCAAAAAAGTGTAAAAGTTCGGGGGAGCTGAAGATTGCGGCCAGCTATGGCCTCCAAAGCCGACAGTGAATCCGACAAAACCAGAAAAGTCCCTCTTCGTAGATGGGGGAGATTATCCGTAGTAGTGCCAAGCAGAAGCGTCTGAAGGAATATGTTCTAACAGTATTTGAGAAGGAGCACCAGAGCAGTAGGCTGCACAGGCCACTCCATCTTCAGACTTGGAACCGTCAAAATTAAGATAAGATAAGATAATGTTGCTTATAGCCCAGCCGACCGCAAAGGGCCATATCAGGGCTGTCACCACGTTAAAATCAACTCACAAGTCATTCATCCACACAATTCTTTAAAAGACATCATCTAAAATCTCATCCAAAACTTGTTAAAAAATCTTTCCACTGTAAAATCTCAGATCCGATGAAAAATGTTAACCTCTTTCAAGAACTCAAAGATCGCGTCAGGCGGAACATCTCTGAACAAGGTTTTCATGGAATCTGCTGTAAAATGTTTGTGTCTCACATCGTGCAAATCCCAACACTCTAAAAGAATATGTTTCATTGTGAGGGGCACATGACACGGAATGCACCAAGGAGCTTCTTCACTCTTTAAAAGGTAGGAAGGGTAAAATACGAATGGCCGGTGTGCAGCCGGCACAGAACTGTCTCTTCTTTACGACCACCAGACGAAGACGGACGAGAGGAACTCCTTTAGGTTTGGACGGATCTGAAAGAGTTTGTTATCCGTCTGTGTATTCCAATCCTCCTGCCAGAGGTCTTTTACATAATCGTTAATTTTGGGTTTCAGATCCGAGCAGGGGATAGGTGTGTTTGACAGTTTCTCTCTTGTGGCATTCTTGGCCAAACGATCCACCATTTCGTTCCCTCCGATGCCAACATGACCGGGAACCCAAGCCAGAAGAATGTTGTAACCCTCCGCTGTCAACTTGGTAAAAAGGTCAAAAAAGTGTAAAAGTTCGGGGTGCTGAAGGTTGCGGCCAGATATAGCCTCCAAAGCCGACAGCGAGTCCGACAAAACCAGAAAGTCCCTCTTTGGAGACTGGGAGATTATTCTTAGTGCCAGAACCAGAGCTGTAAGTTCAGCAGAGTAGGCAGAAGCGTCTGAAGGAATATGTTCAACAGTATTTGAGAAGGAGCACCAGGGCAGTAGCTGCACAGGCCACTCCATCTTCAGACTTGGAACCGTCAGTGAAAATTTTCTGATAGGATGGGAGTTTTGAACTCAGCTCAGCATACAACGCCTTGTATGCCAGAGAGCTGGTGGACTCTTTGCGAAAAGCTGCAAGATCAAAACGAATGTCTGGTGTGAAAAAGGTCCACGGAGGCTCATCTGGAAACTTGGAAAAATCAGACACAACTCCTAGGTCTAGACCTGCATTCCGTGCGTGAGGCTGCATACGAAGGCCAAACGACGGAATACAGGTAGGGGTTGTTTTCGAATTTGTTTTGGAACTGAGGGTCAAAGACACAGTCATAGGCAGGGTTTTCTGGTTCAGAGAACAGTCTGATATAGTAGTTCAAAGATAGTTTCAACCTGCGGTTGGACAGTGAGGGTTCACCTGCCTCTGCGTACAGGCTGTACACAGGGGTGGTGCGGAATGCTCCAAGACATAGACGAAGCCCTTGATGGTGGATAGGGTCTAAGAGTTTGAGGTAAGACGGTCTTGCAGAGCCATACACAGCACAACCATAGTCCAGTTTGGAACGGACCAGGGCTCTGTAGAGGTGCAGCAAAGTTTTCTTATCAGTGCCCCAGTCAGTGTGTGCTACGACCCGCAGAATATTCAGAGCTTTGGCAAGAAGTTTTGAGGTTTTTAATATGGCTGAGAAAGTTCAGTTTTTGATCAAAAATAACCCCCAGAAATTTCGCTTCCTTAACAGCTGGAATGGTGGTCTTATCCAGAAGAATTTCAGGATCAGCAAAAAATTGACGAAAATTGTGAAAATGGATTGACTGGGTTTTTGTACGTGAAAAGGTAAACCCGTTGTCCTCGGCCCACTGTTGAATCCTGTTGACACAAAGTTGGAGTCGCCGCTGTACGCTGGGCGTAAGAAGCTCCAACTGCGTACAGCGCGAAGTCGTCAACGAACAAAGAAGACTCAGAGCCCTGGCTTACCGATTTCACAATGTCATTGATCTTAATGCTGAAAAGGGCAGGAGAAAGGATGCTCCCCTGAGGCACACCCAACTCCTGCCATGGATGTCCGAGAGTGTGGTGCCAACACGCACCTGGAACTGTCGATCAGCCAGAAAGTTTTTTCGATAAACATAGGCAGATAGCCACGAAAACCAAGTTATGCAAATCCATGAGGATCCCCTGATTTCCACGTGGTGTCATATGCTTTTTCTAGGTCGAAAAAGATAGCGACCACATGCTGCTTGTTGACAAAGGCGTTGCGAATGGTGGTTTCTAGACGGATTAAATGGTCAACTGTCGAGTGGTACTTGCGGAACCCGCACTGTTCACTGGCCAAAAGGCCGTC
>JADBJO010026273.1:20000-22721 GCA_016801955.1 Conus betulinus | reverse complement strand
TTGCTTCTACCCAGCCGACCGCACAGGCCCTTATCTGGGCCGGCCCCACACCACGCAGTTTAAGTCAACTCACAATTCATTCTTCTTCACACAACTCTTTTTTTTAAAATACATCTTTAAAAAAAAAAAAAAACACGAAATTTTGTTTAAAAAAGCTCTTTCCACTATAAAATCTCAGATCCAACGAAAAAAATGTTGATCTCTTTCAAAAATTCAAAGATCGTATAAGGTGGAACATCTCTGAACCAAGGTTTTCATGGAATCTGCGGTAAAAATGTTTTATGTCTCACATCATGCAATCCTAACACTCTAAAAGAACATGTTTCATTGTGAGTGGCACAATGACATGGAGTGCACCACGGAGCTTCTTCACTCTTTAAAAGGTACAAATGAGTAAAAGTTGAAGCATCTTCCAGTTTAACCTAGGATGCTGGCAAATGCGCCTGTGGCTGGTGGATCCAGTGTTCTATATGTACAAAACACTGCACCTGTGGCTGGCAGGTCCAGTGCTACATGTAACAAACACTGCACCTGTGGCTGGCAGATCCAGTGCTATATATGTAACAACACTGCACCTGTGGCTGGCAGATCCCTGCTATATATATATAACAACACTGCACCTGTGGCTGGCAAGATCCAGTGCTATTATATATAACAACACTGCACCTGTGGCTGGCAGATCCAGTGCTATATATTTTACAACACTGCACCTGTGGCTGGCAGATCCAGTGCTATATGTAACAACACTGCACATTGTGGCTGGTGGATCCAGTGCTATATGTAACACTGTTGGTTTTTCTTTCTTCCAGTTGTGACTGCCCTGAGAGGAAAACGAAACGTTTTGATGACAACAGACAAGCAAAAAAACAAACAAACAAAAAAACAGAGAATGGAGGATGAGGTGGGGAGTTTGGGAAGGGATACAAAGAGTAACAGAGAGAGAGAGAGAGAGAGAGAGAGAGAGAGAAGAGGAGATAGAGACAGACAGACAGACAGACAGACAGACAGACAAGCCAGAGGAAGGTACAGAGAAAGAGAGGGGGGGAGGGGGGGGGGGGTGGAGACAGAACCAGAGAAAGATACAGACAGAGAGACAGAGACAGAGACAGATATAGAGGAGAGACAGAGAAAGAGAGAGAGACACACACAAGAGAAAGAGAGAGAGAGAGTGTTAAAGCCAGAGAGAGAGAGAGAGAGAGAGAGAGAGAGAGCATGCAAGATAAAAGGTGCTCAGGATGCTATATGTGAACTTTTGTTATGATTATAAACAGTACCACCCATCCCTACCCCACCCCTTCCTCCCCCTCCGCTTTCTTCCATCCTTCCTTGAAAAAAAAACACAAACAAAACACGAACGATGGAAGAAAGAAATGAAAAGAAATTAGTTTCAAATGGTCAGAATATGAAGTGCACTATCTGTGACCAAGTGTTCATTTCTCAGTGTTTCTAGATAAATAAATGTGTGTCAAGTGTTAACATGCTCATGATATATATATATATATATATATATATATAGATATATATATATATATATATATATATATATCATAATATTTCTTTTTCTTTTTTTTTCCTCTCATTTTCTAATCTTTGCCAAGTCATTACTATAATGATGGAAGAATTGTTAACCTGCACTTTGTTTTCCCCCCCACTACTTAATTGTTCAGCATTATATATATATAATATATGTGTGTGTGTGTGTGTGTGTGTGTGTGTGTGTGTGCTTGCATGCATGAGTGCCTGTGTGCGAGTGAGCGAGAGAGCATGCATGCAACCGTGTGCATGCATTTGCACATTTTTTGTCCGTGTGCTCACTTGCCATAAACTGGTACACATGCATGTACATGTCACAAATTGTGTGAATGTGTGTGTGTGTGGTGTGTGTGCGCGCGCCTCACGCATGTGGTGTGTGTGTGTGTGTGCATGCATGCATGCGTGCGTGTGTGCGTGCATGCGTGTTTGTTTTAGGTGTACATGACTACATAGTGTCAGCGCAGCCATGCATGTGCCAGTGTGCTCACCATGTATCTGTGCTTGCATGCATGTATTTAAGTGGAAATACAGAGGGACATGAGCACCATATGCATGCAAGGGTCCTTCCATGGCCAACCGCCTGTTCCATACCCCTGGGTACATCCTAATCCTCACATGCATAGAATATATATATATATATATATGTTCTCATACATGCAAGCATGGAACATATGCCTTTCTCATTATTTATTATCTTCTGTTTCTGCTCATCCGTGTATTCAGACAACACTCAGTGACAAAACTGTTGGAAAGACACGACCTCTGCTACTTTTTCAATGAATGATCCAAACGCCACCCCCCCCCCCCCCCCCCCCCCCCAAGCACACAGGCTGACCCACCTGGACAGACTCCCTTATTCATCAAACCCTTGACCACATCAAAGGCACGTCAGTTCTCCTCCTGCCTCCCCCCCCCCCCCCCCCCCCCATCGATCGATACCCATGCCCACAAGGGCCCCTTCCTCTCTCTCCTCTCCCACACCACCACCACCACCACCACCACAGACCCATGCACAAAATCATTAACAGTCAATAAATCATGAGAGCAGGCCTGGAGAGCCGCGGTCCAGTCCTAACACACAGTGAATGAGCTGTCCAAGGTTGCCGTGTGGCTGGCCGGTCCAGTCTGGATGACCATGGGTCTGTTGTTATCATCACTGAAGTCCCCCCAGTGGAGAGGCGCTAGGCA
>JADBJO010026273.1:12500-15000 GCA_016801955.1 Conus betulinus | reverse complement strand
TTACTTGGCAACCAATGAGAAGTTAACACCTATTGCTACCTAGAGTTAGGGCCTAGTCTCCCAACAATACCTCATCACCTGAGCACACAAAAACAAAACAACCCAAAAGTAACGACAACAGTACGAAGAATTCGTGAATGAATGTGAGAGAGAGAGGTTGGAGGATGGCAGGCATTCCAACAATAAACGACGACAAATAAAACAACACAGCTTCCTGATGTCACAACAACTCAACTTCTCCACATGTCGATACACTTCATCCACACCAAATCAGATCTTAAGGGGGGGGGGTGTGGAGGGGGTGAAAGGCAACAGGTTGGGGTGAGTTTTGGGGATGGTGGCGGGAGAGAGAAGAAAAAAAAAAGAAGGGATGGCTTGGGGAGGTAGGAGGGACAGATGTTTAATAAAGCATTCATGAACAGCAAACAGAGAAAATAGAACAGCTCCTCACCAAACCAACCCAGCACAGTCAACCACCTGGAAGTGTGTAGGGACGTATCAATTCAAAGTAAATTCCATCTAAAAAAAAAAAAAAAAAAAAACAACAACCAGAGAACATTGTGCAGAGAGCAGATGAAGAATCTTCACCACTAAGGTGTTGGTGCTTTAGGAGAGGGTGTGTGTGTTGATGGTACTGATGCTCTTGTATATATATATATATATATATATATAATCATGATATGGTCAATCAGTGGGTGACTGCATCTTTTAGGCGATCCAAGTAAAGGTTGTTCTGCACAATTCTTAGCCGCTGACAATGCTTGGGTTATTGAACAGCAGAGCCGACCACTCAGACTGTTCCATATCTTTTGATCTCCCTTGCATCCTTGAATGGATCCTCAAGCACAGGCTCAAAGATTATCCCTTACATTTTATACTGTTTGCATAATGTTTTTAGTTTTTTCAGCAACTTTTTTTCCTCTCCACGCTTTCGTTTTGTTTTTATTTTACTACCTTTCGCTGGCTGCTTTGGGGGGTGCTGTTGGTTTCTCTTTTGAACCCTTGGTGGTGAGAACACCACAGAATTACGGACTGTGGTGTGTCTCTGTTTGGTGCCAAGAGCAGAGACACAATCGGCGGGTCTCCTGGTGAGTCAGGTCCGGCGGGGGGGGGGGCCTAACAGCAGGCAATACATGTGGATCTGCCCTCGAGGGGGATTGTGATGGTTTCCTCATGCAGCGAGTGAAGGGTTTTCATGTTTATAGAATATGTATTCCCATTTACTTCATTTTCAATTTTTTTTTGTTTTTAATTTTTTTTTTCCACATTTTGAATCTTTGCCAAGTCATTATTATAATGATGGAAGAACTGTTAACCTGCACTTGTTTTCCCCCACTACTTAACTGTTCAGCATTATATATTTTCTCGGAGCAGGCGATACATATAGATCTGCCTTTGAGACGGACTGCGATGGTTTCCTCGTGCAGCTAGCGAAGGGTTCTCGTATTTATGATAAACATTTTTTTTCCATTTACTTCATCTTCAAAATTCTTTTTCTCAATTTCAAATCTTTGCCAAGTCATTACTGTAATGATGGAAGAGTTGTTAACCTGCGCTTGTTTTTCCCCCACTACTTGATTGTTCAGCTATATATATATATATATATATATATTATATATACATAACCTTCTTCCTCTCCCTTGGTCCTGATAGTCTTCCAGTGGGCCACACCCAACACAACCAGGCAGGCTGGCACTACCAGGACAAGTAGGAACCACTAGTATTGAGAAAAACAAAGCAAAAAAAAAAAAAAAACCAAACCCAAACAAAACAAGCGTTTGTGATAACTGACAAGGTAACTGATGAAGTCCTAAAATATTTCTGGTGCACACGTCAGTCAAAGACAAAAGAAAACTTATGACACATGCCTGATACAAAAGAATCTAAAACATCTTTTGCGGGGCAGAGCAGCACACTTACTAGAACCACCCAACACAAAACCTGCTGTGCACTAGCTGCAATGCAGCTGGGAGCTAGCATGGCCCAAACCCAAAAGCCTGCTGTATAGTTGCAATGTAGCTGGGAGCTAGCACAGCCCAAACCCAAAAGCCTGCTGTATACTAGTTGCAGTGTAGCTGGGAGCTAGCACGGCCCAAACCCAAAAGCCTGCTGTATACTAGTTGCAGTGTAGCTGGGTGTAAGCACGGCCCAAGCCCCAAAGCCTGCTGTGTACTAGTTGCAATGCAGCTGGGAGCTAGCACGGCCCAAACCCAAAAGCCTGCTGTGTACTAGTTTGCAATGCAGCTGGGAGCTAGCACGGCCCAACCCAAAAGCCTGCTGTGTACTAGTTGCAATGCAGCTGGGAGCTAGCATGGCCCAAACCAAAAGCCTGCTGTGTACTAGTTGCAATGTAGCTGGGAGCTAGCACGGCCCAAACCCAAAAGCCTGCTGTGTACTAGTTGCCATGCAGCTGGGTGCTAGCACGGCCCAAACCCAAAACCCTGCTGTCTATTAGTTTGCCATGCAGCTGGGAGCTAGCATGGCCCAAACCCAAAACCCT
>JADBJO010026273.1:0-7500 GCA_016801955.1 Conus betulinus | reverse complement strand
AGGACAAACCACACTAATAAGAGGATGAAAACGAAGAACGAACAATCCCATCGTCTCCTCAAACTGGGCGCAAAGATTTTGGTTCAGTTCCTTTCAATTTCCACCAGCAGTCGCTTGACGTTGAAACGAACTGATGCTGACCCGGTGAAACGAGGCCCCTTGTCTAGGACGAGGCATGTCATGGGATCAGTTCTTGGGGTTGAAGCAGGGACAGCGTCTCTTCCCTCCTTTTCTTTCTCTCCTTTCTTTCCACAGGTCCGCGTACGCAGTCTGATACACCTGCGGACACTCCCCGTATAGACAGGCGAGGATTAATCCCATCTACCCGACAAAGCGAATGGAGTATTGTGTGTATGACCGTTTTTGATCCCACCATTAAGGCAGCCGTACTCCAACTTCGGGGAAGGTGCATGCTATGTGTAACGTGTCATCCATACAACGGCCAAAACTGGCCTCTCTTCCGAAAGTTGGTGATGGGATTTGACGTGTGTGCAAGATGTTACGCGTGCGTTCACACACACGAAACCTCGGTTTATAGTCTCATTCGAAGGACTGTATGGGGAATGGAGTCAGAACCAATGTTAGCTCCAAGGGAAAAATCCCCCCCGTATCGAACGGCCCGGCGGAGATTCGAACCTGCAACCCCATGATCACCAAGATTACGATTCCGCCCCTCTACCACTGAGCTATTCCGGCCCCCTTTTCCCTCCTTTTCCACTGAGTGACCCTGTCTTGTTCTTTAACAAAATCTCCTCCATGCCATCTCACTGGCACAGCTCCCTCCCTGCTCTTAGCAGCTCACCCTACCCAGCCACCCCTGATGTGTTGTGTTGCAGCCTCAGCAACAGCAGCCCATGGGAGACACGAATGTCAAGGTGTCATGAGGCAATGCACTACAGACAATGTCTTGCTGCTGAGTTGCTTCAATGCTGTTCCGTTTCAACCTGTCCTGATTCGACACACGAAGGACATAGCACCTAACAACAGTGACTGTTGAGTATGGAACCAGCGCCAGAGTGTTCCCCCTCTGGAGGTGCCAGCATGTCCATCCTACAGACGCAATTCGCCAATATGGGCATAGAGGAGGGGCGGCATTAAAAAAACGTCACACCATGAGTTCAGGGCAACATGGGCCGTATCATTTAATACTTTTTTTTATTATTGCCACGGAAACTTGACGATGACAGCACTGTACTCTACTCCTCCTTTCCCGATGTATTCAGGAACCAATCACATGTGAGACATACGATCCCCGCACTGCTGCAGCATTAGTTAGGAAATTGGAACAACCACTCTCAGATACGCTTCCGTTCAGGATGAAAACTCAGCTATGTGGTTCCAGTCTCCACCCCCCCCCCCCCCCCTTCTCTTATTGTTTTACAACTGCCCATGACCTTTTTACAAGTTTGTCAGTCTACCTCTCTCCCTCCCCTCTTATCCTCGTCTCTTTACACACACACCACACACACAACACACACACACACACACACACACACACAGAGTACAGAAAATGTGGCAACAGTATCCATTACTAAATCTATCCCCACAGGTAATAGCTGAAATTCTGAGCTGGATCTTTTATTCATTTCAATTTTCATATATGGTTTTTAAAATCTGTCTCTCTTCTCTCTGTACGTCTCCACACTGACACATATTCAACACACATAGACACAGACAGACAGACTGACTGACTGAAAACCCATTTATTGTCAGATTAACTCAAAGTTGTACTGACAAAGAGACAGAGTTGTACACACACACACACACACCACACACAGAGCTCTAGTCCAACTGTCTTCATCATGTTTCCCTCTCTACCTCTACCGAGTACACTGTCAATATGAAACAGCATAATCCACATTTGTCAAAAAAGTAGTCAGCTAAAGATTAACACCAGACAAACATGCACCTAATGTTGACACTTACAGCATACTGGTCAACATCAAGCAAGCCGACACCTCTGACCTACTGTTAACACTAGGCAAACTTGCACCTAATGTTGACACTTACAGCATACTGGTCAACATCAAGCAAGCCAACACCTATTGACCTACTGTTAACACTAGGCAAACTTGCAACTAATGTTGACACTTTAAGCATACTGGTCAACATCAAGCAAGCTGACATCTACTGACCTACTGTTAACACAGAGACAAAACTTTCCTAGTGTCAATATTACGCCACTGTCAACAAGAAGCATGACATATAGACGGCAAGTGAAAGAGAGAACGATATGTGGAAAAGACAGGGAAGGGGTGGGAGGAGGGGGAGAGAGAGAGAGGGGGGGGAGGGTGGTAGGTGGAGGAGGGTGATAGGAAAGTGAGAGAGAGAGAGAGAGAGGGGGGGGGGGAGAGAGAGAGAGAGAGAGAGAGAGGGGGCGGGGAGAGAGAGAGAGAGAGGAGCGAGAGAGAGGGAATGACAGAGGGGAATGGATAAGAATTTTTCATTTTATTGAAATTACTTTCATTAGTGCAACCATCATATCACGTTAAACCGTTTTCCCATGACTAGATCAAAATCATAATCATTAATGTTAAAAGTACTGAAGGAATTATAAGGACGGAAAGCATCGTTGCTAAAAAAAGACTGTCATTAGCGTTGTCATAAATACTGACTCCCCTCAAAGGGCAGTTTCCCCACTGGGAAATGCAGGACTCTCTTCCATGATGGCTGCAGAAAAGCACACATCGCCTCAGTCCATTGTCTTGTTGTGAAAACAATTAGCTGCAAACACACACACCCACAACCCCACCCCCACCCCCCACCCCCCACCCCAAGGTCTGATGATCTGAAATGCCGATCATTAGCACCTCAACAATCAGCACTGACCGTGACCTCTATCCACTGCACACCTCCCCCCTTTCATTCATTAATCAACTGAACGACCTGATGCAGACGCATGCTGACAGCTCTGCCCACAGTGACACACTCTCCATCCATCGGTGTTCAGAGAAGCTTCTATCACACCCTCCATCCTCTCCATCCATCGGTGTTCAGAGAAGCTTCTATCAAACCCAGCATCTGGGACAGTCTGGTACCAGGCAGAAACAGGAATTATATAGAGATCATTTTGAGTATTAGCACTGCCCAGACTAAGACCTGTATACATGGAAGCACCATTTCCATGAAACACAAGATCAGGCTCCTGTGTGCACTGGTGTGTATATACAAATGTTCCATCTTCCTGTATACTTGCCAGCTAAATGCACTCTCACAGCTGATCTGGAAGAAGAAGAATCCAAGCCATGGAAACGAGCAGTGACTGCAATTGAGATGCTTTGACTGCATCACAAAAACAAGAGGAGTGACTGCATGAGATGCTTTGACTGCATAACAAACCAACAATGAGGAGTGACTGCATGAGATGCTTTGAGTGCCATCACATTCACAAACCAACAATGAGGAGTGACTGCATGAGATGCTTTGAGTGCATCACATTCACAAACCAACAATGAGGAGTGTGACTGCATGAGATGCTTTGAGTGCATCACATTCACAAACCAACAATGAGGAGTGACTGCATGAGATGCTTTGACTGCATCACAAACCAGCAATGAGGAGTGACTGCATGAGATGCTTTGGTTGCATCACAAACCAACAACCAACAATGAGGAGCGACTGCATGAGATGCTTTGGTTGCATCACAAACCAACCAACAATGAGGAGTGACTGCATGAGATGCTTTGACTGCATCACAAACCAACAATGAGGAGTGACTGCATGAGATGCTGTTGACTGCATCACAAACCAACAATGAGGAGTGACTGCATGAGATGCTTGACTGCGTCACAAACCAACAATGAGGAGTGACTGCATGAGATGCTTTGACTGCGTCACAAACCAACAATGAGGAGTGACTGCATGAGATGCTTTGACTGCGTCACAAACCAACAATGAGGAGTGACTGCATGAGATGCTTTGACTGCGTCACAAACCAACAATGAGGAGTGACTGCATGAGATGCTTTGACTGCGTCACAAACAACAATGAGGAGTGACTGCATGAGATGCTTTGACTGCGTCACAAACCAACAATGAGGAGTGACTGCATGAGATGCTTTGGTTGCATCACAAAACTAACAATGAGGCGTGACTGCATGAGATGCTTTGACTGCATCACAAACCAACAATGAGGAGTGACTGCATGAGATGCTTTGACTGCGTCACAAACCAACAATGAGGAGTGACTGCATGAGATGCTTTGACTGCATCACATTCACAAACCATGAGGAGTGACTGCATGAGATGCTTTGACTGCATCACAAACCAACAATTAGGAGTGACTGCATGAGACGCTTTGACTGTGTCACAAACCAACAATGAGGAGTGACTGCATGAGACGCTTTGACTGCATCACAAAACCAACAATGAGGGCGTGACTGCATGAGATGCTTTGACTGCATCACAAACCAACAATGAGGAGTGACTGCATGAGACGCTTTGACTGCGTCACAAACCAACAATGAGGAGTGACTGCATGAGATGCTTTGACTGCATCACAAACCAACAATGAGGCGTGACTGCATGAGATGCTTTGACTGCACACACCATAAAGCAGACATCAGACCATATAACGACCTACTGACATCAGCACAGACAAGAAACTAAACTGATGTAGTAGCCAAATAACCAAATCCATGGTCTAGCTGTAAAAAAAAAAAAAAAAAAAAAAAAAAAAACCACCAGGGACTGTTGCAGGAGGGAGATGGAGGGGATGACAAGACCACACATGGCCTGACAATATTGCAGAACAGACATGTATGGACAACAACTGCAGAGCCAGGCCTTGGCGCGCACACACACACACACACAGAGAACTGGAGGAGCCAGGTGGAGTAACCTTCAGTGTGGTGCCCTAACAAATCCCTACAGTCGGTGACAGCGCAAGGAATCCAGCAAAACCCAGTCCCAGCACTGACAACCTCACGCTGTCAGTGTCGCTCAGCAACCAGTGTCAGAAGCAGCCCCCAGAGAAGACAGAGAGACCAGCGACAACGACATGTACAAAATATACTGAACTGGGCACTCCAGGACAAGCTTTTGATGGCAGAACTTGGAAGAACTTTTACATTGTAAAGAGCCTGGTTGTGCCCATTTTGTTGAGGAAGGGAAAACATTGATTTTACTGGGATTTTCACCTGGTGGTAGTAGGCTCACAGCTCGAAGACCATGAAAAATTCAATCTCCGTGGCTGACAGCGGGCACGGTCCTTTCAGAGAATGAAGAGCAGCGCTGGAACCAAGAGTATGAGGTGGGATTAACGCGGCTTAACGCACTGATTGAAAACCACCACTGAAAACAAAGCAGAAATGGACTTGAAATCTGGTTTTGATCATGATGCACATGCTACTTGAAAATAACCATTTAGCGAGTGCCCCCCCCCCCCCCCCCCCATTCTAATGCAACCCTCTGTTTCTATTTAGCTGATAATCCCAGCAAAAAAAACCGGGGTCCCTGGGACTGATAGCTCCTTAAAAAAATTTTTTGGTGTTCTACTGCCGGAACGGCATTTCACTAGCAGTTGTTAAAAAAGTTAACGTGATCACTGCCAGAGTTAAGGGAGAAGAAGCACAGCAGCAAGACCATGAAGAGTGGTTGTCCAATGCTTCATCACACATCAGTGTCTCACTGAACACACACACACACACACACACACACACACACACATACACACACGCACACAAAAGCAAGCACACATTTGTGGTTTTGTAAGCCATCAAACTGACCAATTTCAAAACCTATTTTGGCCCCAAAGATACAGTCTTATTACAAGATGTGTAGATTAACATAATTGCTGTTCTTTCAGTCAATTTTTTCTTTTATTTTAATACTCTTTTGAAGCAGACTGTTAGGGGATGTGGCTCACTTCACTTCTGAAACTTTTTAGCCAAGTAGGGAGTTGGCTACCTGTTAATGTCCAACAACATCTCTTCAGACATACGAAATCAACGAGCAGAATTGTATTCTTCTTCATGACGTAATGTAAATCTTGTGTGATTTACAGTGCCAGCATAATATTAGAATGGTGACATCATATATATGTCAGCATGAGATCATCATTCAAATTCACACACACACACACACACACACACACACACACACACACACACTCTCTACTCTCTCTCTCACATACACACACTCACACACACACACACACACACACACACACTCTCTCTCTCTCTCTCTCAGAGACACACACACACACTCACGCCACGCACACATACACATACACACACACACACACACACACACTCACCTGCACTAACAGCCAGCATATTACACAACACAGTGTGGGACACCACGACCTATGAACCAAATGGAACACACACACACACAAAAAGGAAACGTGAGGGCGGCAGGGGAGATTTGCCAGCCGACGATGGAAACCGAACAAGGTTTCACAGCAGCTTTACTACCTCATTTACATAATACACTTCTGTGCAAGGCCTGTCATCTGTTCCTACCTGAGGTGCGTGAAGCCGGCACACTACTTATCCGACTGTCCCTTTTCCCCTGAATGACGCCTCAGACTGCCTGTGTTTCAGTCAAACAAGCACACCGCTTTGCCTTTTGGGGGGGGGGGGGGGGGGGGGGGGGGGGGGGGGGGGGGGGGGGGTGCAGGGGGGGCAGGGGGGGGTGTATTTTTGTTTTTTTGTATATTGTATCTTAAGGTTTCCACTAGCTTTGCTGAGGTTCAGATGGAGCGAGTCTAGTGGTGCGAGAGGTAAAGTGCTGCCTCCTTTCACAACCAACCAGACAGAATACATCCACCAGTATGTGTTCTCTCTGATGTTAACTACAACATTTGGGGAGGGGGGTGGGGGTGGGGGACAGCTTATTGCATGCCATAGTGATTTGTCTGTCTGTTCACAAAAAAAAAACATGATATCATTATTCTCATTTACTACTGTAAGATATTAGCATTCCTTGAATTCAGTCTGTTCACAAAAAAAACATGATATCATTATCTCATTTATACTCTGTATGTTAGAGCATTCCGCCTTGAATTCACAAAAAGATTTTTTGGTACATTTTCACATATGAAAGATTTTTGAATGACAAACAAAACACAAACAGACATGACAGACAGAGGGATGGACACACACACAACACACACACACCACACACACACACACACACACACACAACACATTAAATGGCAACACTGAAGAGCACTGACTTCTGCCCCAAATCCAACTGATCCGGGATCTGCTGTGATCCAATCCTGCAACACATGTATGCACCAAAGTGATAAAGGGTTTTGTTTCTGTTGGCCACATTCTGCCTCTCTCACACCGAGTTTTTCAGTCAAATCTAAGCTCAGTTAAGATTTTTCATGTGAGACAGACAGATAATGGCGCTTATAGCTCAGCCAACCTCAAAGCCGCCACATCAGAGTTGTCAACATACCTTGAAAAGCTCAGCTCACAGTCATCAGGAAACAACAACAATAACAGCAACAAAACCTCATCAACAAACCTACCTTTAAAATCCACCTTCT
>JADBJO010026272.1:0-15000 GCA_016801955.1 Conus betulinus | reverse complement strand
CGGGCTGGGAGATGCGGGAAGTTTAGGTCGATTTATATCGTTGAAGTTAACTTTTGACTCACTGAACAGATCTGAAGTGAAAAGTTCCAATAGTAACTGACTTCGTTCTCAACGTTGCTGTCACGTGTTGAAATTCGTAAGACATATTTTGCAACAGCAAGCCCTCGATGTTCATCTAATGGTAATACTCCTACTTCGTTATATGTTCCCAAAGATGATGCATGATACGGCACAGCGCCACACCAAGAGCCAGTTTGAAAGCTTTGCAATCCAAACTTTGCATCTTATTAGTAAACTTTTCGGAGCACTGAAAAAGCTTCCTGCCCGTAAGAGAGTCTAGAACGTATCAGTGACAATGCAAGCTGTTTCAGTACATTAGCATCTTGGCCCCAGTTTTTGTTTCTGTATAACTTTTAAAAAGTTAAAAGCTTTTTCGAGCCTTTGTTAATAAATATTGTATAATGGATAATTCCACGACAATTTTGAAGTAATGTATCCTCCGAGAAATCTCACCATTTGTTTGTATATTATAGTCTCGCCATTTATTTGAAAAGTTGTGCTGCGTGCGTGCGGTGCGCGCGCGCGCGCGCCGCCGCGTGTTGTGTCGTGTATGTGTGTGGTGTGTGTGTGGTGTTTGAGTGCACATAAGCACATGGATGTGCATGCATATATTGTATTTATACACATATGTGTGAGACAGAGAGAGAAAGTGTGTCTGTGTTTCAGTGGAAGTGTGTGTTGTGTTGTGTGTGTGGTGTGGTGTGTGTGTGTGTGGTGTGTGTGTGTGTCGTGCAAATACAGCACTTGTATGGGCATGCATAGTGTGAGTATACAGCGAATGTGTGAGACAGAAGAGAGAAGTGGTGTATATGGTTTCCAGGTGTGTGTGGTGTGTGTGTGTGTGTGTGTGTTGTGTGTGTGTGTGTGGTGTGTGTGGTGTGAGAGAGAGGAGAGAGAGACGAGAGCGTGTGTGGTGTGTGTGTGTGTTGGTGTGTGTGTGTGTGTGTGTGTGTGTGTGTGGTGTGTTGGTGTGTGTGTGTGTGTGTGTGTGTGTGTGTGTGTGTGTGGTGTGTCAGTGTGTTCATAGACGGGTTTGAGTTTCATGATGCACATTCAGGAGGAAAGAAAATGCGAAACGTAAAGTTTACATGTTTTCTTTTTGCATACACGTCAAAGACATATATGTCTCGTTTTAAATTTGGTACCGAAACAGTTTTTTTTTTGATAGGTAGACTTTTGAGCCAAAAAAATACATATGGATCACACTCATAATATTGTTTGTATCAAAATGATTTATCTGTGAGGCTTTTCTGGTTTGGCTCAGATTGGATTACAGGGACCTCTGTATGCAAGAAAAACGGAGACATATATTTAGGTGTTTGGGTTTTTGGCTTTTTCCTTTTAAAATGGACTCCATAAATTTTGTACAAAAAAAATGGTACATCTTACAAAATTTCACAAAAAAAAATCTTAAGTCTCTTTAACTCAACGGCTTGGCAACGTGGTTATGGAATAAACTGCATCAAAAGGCATCAGAATTGAGAAGGTGATTGCTGTTTTTAAAGCATATTAAACAAAGTTTTTCTAAATTTCAACTCCATTTTTCTCAAAACAGCATTTACCAGATAATACGGTTTTTGTTCCAAATCCATTTCTCTCTCTCTCTCTCTCTCTTCTCTCTCTCTCTATCTCTCGCATATATAGATATATATATATATATATATATATATAGTATGTCACAAATTTCACCGAAATTTTTGTTTCAAAAACAGTGAATATCAAAGCAAGATGAAAAAACAGAATCACATGGCACGAGAGAGCAAACAAATTTGAAAAAAAAAATGTACCTTGATTAAATTGGTTTAAAGTAATTATTAGTAGCAGTTCATTGAATGCACTATGGACACTGGACCACCGCTCATCAAAGTAAAAAAACAAAGAAAAACTTCCACTCAGATCACAAATAAAGGTCCAGTGGAAAATGAGGAGGAAAAAACATACATTGGTTTTTATCGCTTCACCTGAAAAAACTAGCACTCCAACCACCGCTGACTGTCTAGAGGAATGGGGGAAGAAGGCGATGTTATGTTGCTTTTCTACGAGATGGGTCCATGTCTTGGCACTTTTGTTTTGTTTTCTGTCATCAGACTAGACTGAACCCTCGAACGATGATGTGTAGGCCTGTGCAGGGTGAGATGATGAAAAGAGCCAGAAGGAAAATAACGCGACACGTGTTTCTTGTCCACCTTAATCTGCACAGCATGGTCTGATGTTGGCTTGCTGGCAACATAAATGGTAATCACTAAGTGCCTCGGCAGGCAAGACCAACAGGAAAGCGTCAACAGTGTGTGCCAATGAAATGATACTGGCAGTAAGATGGTGCCATATACTATACTCGTACAAACATCACTTCTACAGTTTTTGTGGTTATTCTTCAATTATAGGAGTATATGAATTTCACTGAGCTCTTTGAATGTCTTCTTTGATTTACTTTTATTGATACTTTTTTTTTATGATTTGGGTATTTAATGTAATTAATACTGTTGATATCTGTTGATTGCAGTGGACCTTTCCACGTTTTTTCTTCCCTGATATTTGTGTTTCATAATTGAGGCATTCCCCTGGTCATAGTGGGTATCGCGAAGAAAAGATACGCCTGAAGGTGCGGGTATGACTTCAGATAAGTAGTGTCGGCCGGCAACTGGCCGAACCAAAACAACTCTGGAGTCAGATTCCTGCACTCACCGTCGTTGAAAGCTTGCACTGTGTGAAGCGATAGGGTGCAGGCATGTTCACAGGTAGACATTCCGATTAGACGTCACAGGGACCATAATTTCTCTCCCGACAAATGGTCTTTGTATAATATGGGTGCAACAGGATGTGATATGATAGAACATCCACAGGGAGCGTTTTCGCATAGGTGAACAGACGCCTATATTCATGACTGCAAAGTCTCACCGGCAAGCGAAAAACCCCTAAACTTGAACTGCCTAGTGGTTTTATAACAGGTCGGCTATGCCTTGTGATTGGAATAATGAGTCAGCTTCACGGCATCAATAGGTATGCTTCGGTTAGTAATGCCTGATAGTTGGCATCACCACACCCACTCTGGGGGTCATCATGGTTGATGGCATTTAGGGGGGGGGGTTACAGGAGGATAGGACCAACTCTCATCTTTGCTAATTGGCAGATTCACATAATCTGAACCAGAGAATGCTCCCATTCTGTAATTAGGTTTTCATGCCCCAAATGTAACTGTAAGGGGCCTGGGAGACGAAACAGCCCCCAACCCTAAACGCCGGATGGCAGCATGCAAGTAATGTGCTGCTTGTCATACCATTTTTTTCACCTAAAATATGCCAGCAGGGGACAAGACCGGCCCAAAAGAGCAAGGCAAAGGGTATGATGGAGGGAGGGCCAAAAGCACCAGCTAAAAGAGCTAGCCAGACAGTCGATATATTCCTGAATGGGACACTCCGACACACACAGCAACAGCTAGAAGTAGACACTCGTAGGCAATTACAACGTAACATACTATTCAAGAGGTTGATGAAATGTTTTGGTGTTGAATACTGACAGCAGGACAGAGCGCATTCTACCCTTCCAGGAACAACTAAACGCGAGTGGACTGAAACAAATGACCAAGTAAAAAGTTGGCTTTTCCCTGGGAGAATGTGTATTAGTCATAATGGCAAACTGTCTTGAATATTGGCACACAAGTCATGGCTTATCAGAGTAGAATCGCAGAACTTTCTAAGTATCCGAAGTCCAAGTGCAAAAAGATTTTGTGCTGGAACAAAACTAAAACGATTGCTTTTTGGCTAGGAACTGGTTTCTGGTTACTAGGATGGGATAACAACCATGCTTGAAAACTTTGGTTCCTTTCCAAATAGATCTCCCCCCGTTTGGGGTCTAAAGCTAAACCAGAAACAATAACAAAGTGCATGTTGATGCTCGTGCTCGGTACCCCCTAGTTCTACATACAGGATACTCGAATGCCTAACCCCCCGAGGCCATGAGCGCACTGCGTTAATGCAGCGAACATGATTGCAGCAGAAGTTGCCACGATTGTAGCCTGGGTAAAAACTAGTTATTTAGAACTGCCTGGCGCAATTGTCAAAATACTTGTTTTTGTCCGCCAGGTGGAAGGGTGTTTGGTGTTTTGCAACCAAAACCTTGGAGCTAGCTGTAGTGGTCTCGATGGTTGTGTGAAACCAAAGCAAGCGAGGTTGGCTGACTGTGCAGACACTGCCCACGCGATGGAACACATGAACACGGATTGCCACAGTCCTGTGCTGTCGTTTCAGGTGGCCCCCCGCAAAACGCGCCGCGACCCGAAAAACATAAGAAGACAGAGTTTATCATTCAATTAACTCTTAATCAAGGGAACATCAACAGTTCATCACTGTGTCATCCATCCAGGGATAAAGCAGTGTTACGTTTTGTTGCTTGTTTTTTTATTTCCTTGTTTTGGTTTGGACCGCAAAAAGACAGATTTTTGGTCGTCATTGGCTCAGCGTAATAATGTTGTAATCGTTGAAAGGCACCTTACATTTTGATATGTCTCGTTCGCTATAAGGTTTATCACTGAAAATAACTGGCTATGTTCGACGGCACTAGGTCGCCTACACTCTAAGTTTGTCCTTGTGATGTTTGAAAGGTGTTTGAAGTGTATACCAGCACATCTGTAGTCAATAACTAATGGCCCTGTCAACTTTGCCGACGCGGCGGGCTGGGCATTGGCTTTCAGCAAGGATCGATCACTGCACAGCAGACCTTAGATCGGGCAACAGCTTTGCATAATTGTTGTACGTCTCCAGGCGAACATGATGTGGAAACTTCTCACCTGTAGTGCCCAACGTTATCGACTACAAGCGAAACCCAGCCTCGTTTGGGGGACAGGTTAGACGCGAAGGACACCCTTGTGGAAAGCTTCTAGACATTACGGTGTGCCCGAACCAAGATAATCACTGTGTATCAAAAACTAGTGGTCCGCGTCACCGTAGTAGGACGTGCAGAGTGTATCCAGGCGAGGGCCCATCAGCGTACGAAACGGCTATTGGAAGTGCATACCAGGGGACTGGCTACAGCGTCTCAGAACAAGGTTGCCTACTCTTCACGCAATTGCGTTTTTCTAGCTGAGCACGAGCAACTGGATCACGAGGACCTGAAAAAACCAGCTCAGAGAAGACATGGGATTCAGTGGACTAACGGCTCTGCGAGCTCCGACTCTTTAGACTTCGCGCGCGAGCGACACCTCTTTTGGACAAACTCTTAGGCACACCAGCCAGCAGAGGCAAGGAAGACAATGCAATGTAGCAGCCTACGTCAGCACAAGTCGTAGCTCAACATCCATCGAGCAGGCCAGAGCAATATTTCGCAAGATTCTCAAGCCAGTGAAGGTTTGTTGGGAGGTCCTCGACGGAAGCAGGGGGGCAACAGAGGCTGACGTCAGAGGGCAAGATTGGAAAGGCCCGGGCAGCGTTCGTTCCAGCTACGGAACATCTGGGAGCTTCAGGAACTTCAATCACACCAAAGTCAGGTTCATCATTCTGACGGCTAACATCAAGACTTCTGCAGGACGACATGTGGAGACCTGAGAAGCTGCAGTCGGCTCACAACACAAGTAAATGCAGGTGTTCATACACAGCTGTCCTGAACAAATTCACGCATTATGGATGGCCAGGTACACCTCACAACAACAGTAGCCTCTGTTAGAGAAACAATCAGGCTGCTCGCTAGAAGCAGAGAATCAAACAGACTTGGGGCTTTGATTGGACATAGCACTGTGGAAGCCGCAAGCTAGTATCACCGAAAGACAACTTCTTAATATGGATCTCGTCCGCCGAAAGGAAACGCGAAACTAGAGCGTCGGCTCAAGGAACACGCTGGCGCCAGGACTTGAAGGATGACACAGGAACATGGGGGCTGAATGCGACCTAGCTGGAAAGAGACGGGCCCGTTACAGAGATGTCGCCTGGAGGCTCCTTGATGCAGTGGCCTGTGCAGGTTTGTGTGGGTTGTGTGTGTGTGTGTGGTTGTGTGTGTTTGTGTGGACATTTTGCATATATAGTTATTATAGAATATTATATATATATTATGATATATAATAAGAGAGAGCTTAGAGGAGAGAGAGAGAGTATCCTCGCCCGCTTCATCTGGTGTATTATTATGTAGCTCCGGGTAGCGCACAGGCTTTTTCAATGTCATCCCATACATTAGAATATGTCGTATACAACGCGTCCCCCACCTCCCGCTCTCTGCATGCTCGTCCCCCCACCCCTATCTGTCCTGTGGGGCCTTTTCTTACTTTTCTGTATTTATCAAACCGTTCTTTCTCCTACCTTCCTCAGTTCGGCTCTGCGAGTTTCTGGGCACCTCGTCACACAGCCATATGTCCTCCCACGTTCTCACCCAGCTAAATAGCTACCCCTTCCCTTCCCCCTCTCCCCTTCTTTTTTTTTTTTTTTTTGAAGTTTATTTCTCTGGGCTATGTTTCACGTGCTTATATTTGTGGCTGTAAGGGTGTTCTTAATCTTTACGGACAGTATGTGGGGGGGGGGGGGCGGGGGGGGGGGGTGTACCTGTCATTTTCTGGCTCAGGTGACAGAGTGCTTGCGAGTCGTCAATTATGATCCCTCTTTAGATTCATAAGCCTTGATTAAAGCGCAGCATGTTACTAGTATTTCATGTATTTCTTTCTTTTGTAACTGCTAATCTTCTGGCTCTGTCTGCATTCGTTGTAGCCACGCTCAGTCGCTGGAATCTTGCTGCATCATTTGTTAGCCTCTATAGGTACTTTGCCTTAAACTTTTTTTTGCCTAACAGAAGCGACCAGAGGCGTTTCTCTGATAGGTGAGATCCCATAATGTATAGACAATGAAATTGCAGTATCGTTAAGACGGAGAAGGCGTGAATCAAGCCAATTATCTTACAATAAAAAAATTGTTGATAACGTCGACGAGCAGATTGATGTCTGGGTAAAAACTTAGACCCATCTGAAATTTATGCACAAGAGTCGGCCGCGGGATAAATACACGCTATAAAAGAAGAAGGAATTTTGCCGCTAAATTTTATTTCGGGTCCACTCTTGTATGAGATTAAGAGTATGTTCCATGATCCTCCACGTCACTGTCTGAGCGTAATGTCCATGGTCATTATTGTATTTGTCCTCCGTACGCGACAATCAGGGCCAGTGCAAGACGAACTGACGCCAGGCACCTAAACTAGTGCAACTTGTACAGATGATGCGATATCTTCTTTATGAGCTTTGTAAAAGCGTTTCTCTTCCATCAATGTGCGTTGTAATCACTGACAAGCGTGAAATAATGTCATACTTAGCAACCAACCCAATACTAGACAAATCGAAACCGTGACAGAACATCAGACGCCATGCATCGACAGTACTTATCACATGATTATTACCGGTCCATTGCTTTTGTATCTTAGAGAGTTTTAAATTTGAGTGGAAAAAGATTGGAAAACACAAAGGCATCCTCTCTGTGGAAATGGGGCAGATATAGAGGAGTATATAAAAATGACACTGGCAAGAAGCCAAGGCAATTTTGTTATGCAGAATATAAATATGGGAGCCAAACATTGCACCATTCGTGTAATTGTAAATACCAGTTTGCCAACTGGCATTCACTTAGCAGTGACGGCAACCAATACAGCTCATCAGGCAGAGACAGACACAGCAAACAGACACGAGCTTGACATGCGGTCCTGAAGACTGCTATGTGTGTGAATCGGCTGCCAATGTGATGACTTAGTCTGGCAAGCAATCATAAACAGAAATTAAGCAGGTTTGTTTTTTATTTGAGTCGAACCAATGGTGTCGGGAGTGCATTTCCACCGTCTCTAGTCGCTGACAATCTTATCATGATTGTTCGCATGGTACGAAGTCGTCATTTCGCTGAATAAGACTTTTAGGCAGTCATCTCGCGCAGTGACATGGGTATGCCAGATAACAGTTTGTACATGATGCGAGACGAATGACTATGAAAGACCATCTGTCAGTCATTGCATTATTGCAACTGAATAAATAACCCAAGGGGTCTTGGGGGTAGATAACCAACGTAACAGGAAGCAACGTGAAAACCGCTAATATTTCTCAGTTTATTACACTGAGCTTAAATTTTCTGCGGATAAATAACAATTTTGTCGTTTCTATCAAACTTTATATCCCTGTCATGAGTTTGGTTTATAATTATAAATTCGATATCGAAATACGCACCAGAAAGTATTGATAGCTTATCAGTCTAAGCCTCTCTTACCATAATCCCGAAGCCCTTCCCCTCTATGCCTTCTCCCGCTCGCTCTTCTATCCCCTGCCCTTTTCCCTATCCTAGGAGAATCTCTGATACAGTGATGGAGGAACTGGCTTGTGCTGTCATGTGTATTCTCCTTTCACCTCTTTTATAGTTCTAAATCGAATTGTTTGGGGGGTGTTGTAGGACAAGGGTTTCTTGAATTTAGCATTCTTTGTATCTGGTTATTGTAATCACGGTACTAGGGCTAAACAGTAAATGCATAGAAACTGAACACTGCATATAGTAAATACGCTGGATCCCTCACTTGTCATTGGGGGAATAAACAGCTCCTGGATCAACAGATCCTGACTTTTTGAAGCGAATGAACAATAGAAGGATGAAAACAAAACATAACAAAAGAACACCCACATGCTCGATCGCTTTCCTCTCGGTGTTATTAAAATCCAACAATACTTACAACGTGATGCAAGATAAGCATGGTGATAATAATAAATTGAACGCAATCAAGTATCAGTATTCATCAGCGAAATTAGACAATGACCAAACTTATTATGTTGCCTGTTTTGAGTGCCCTGAGACTTCAGACTTTCACGGAATCACCCACCGAAGGTGTATGAAAACCATAGCTGGTAAACTGGACGGTGAAGATCATCTCAGCCTTGATTGGTTCTGTTAGAGTCTGCCTGGTCCGTGCGATTATCTACCTTCTGAGATCATATATATATGATACACTCCCTGTCTCGTGTCTAGTGCACGTAGAAACGGATGCAGAGTAACCACCCAGTCTAGCTTTGCCTACCTAGGACATGAATGGCTGAGACTGAGGGCACCCTTTTCTGGGATCCTTTCCAGTTAATTTAGTGAATAGTGTCATCTTCTGATTTCGTTTCTGCTGTGTTGGCGCGCTATTCTATTAAGGCGCACTGGAAAGTGCCAATGTATTATATGCAGTTGTTTTGAACATTAATAAAATTTTCCCTGACAAACGTTTTTTTGTTCAATTTGGTAAAACCACAAACAATTCAAAAAGATATTTTCTCCATGGCCATGGAGATATGATCTTCCCACTCTTTCTCAATTTTTTGACCCTTCCGTGCCAAAATAAGTCAGTATTCTCGGCAGATTATAATCCACACTGCGAAGGGTCTGCCCCACATATATATATACATTCAGCACTGACTCTTCATTGGTCAATGGAATTAGAGCCATGAGAAATGAGGAGAGTAGGGGGTGCGTCTCTCGCGATTAGGAGTTCCCCTTAACGAAAAAAAAACTGGTGCCCCGTCGTCAGCTGATCATTGTGACGTGTGAATAGAAGACAGTTAAGAGGGAGCGATGAGGAAGATATATGGTTCCATGTGAGCACTCCAGGCTACCTGAGCATTTTCTAGGTAATGTTTCTTCCTTGTGAAAAGAAAAGTCAAAATTGAAATTAATGCGTCCTTCAAGATCCAAAGGGTTTACAGGACACAAACGACAAAGCAAAATAATCAAATTAATCCTCGCTTAAAAAAGCATTTTTGGATGTAGAAGTTACGAGATTTAACTACAACATACTGCATTTCACCTAATATAAATTGTAATGGTGAATGAAAACAGGATTGAATTTGTGCCGAATATTTTTTAAATGACGTTCTTTCATGTGCGTTTTTTTCTTTCCTTACACTTTACAATAGCGTACAGCGGCCAAAAAAAAAAACAAAGAAAAAACGTGGGCAAACTAAGAAACCAACACAACACTCAACGAAAACGAAAAACACTACGCACCACGCAACAAACAACACAAACCAATACCAAACAAACAAACAAAAACCCAGCTAGATTTTTCATCTTCCTATCACCAAGACTAACACTGCTGCTGATACAATCTTATATTACATAGCTACAAGTATCGTCTTATAAAGATATATTATATGTATAATGTATCTGCAACACACAGCACGATCACACACCACACACACACACACGCACACTCACACGTGTGTGTGTTGTGTGTGTGTGTGTGTGTTTGTTTTGTGTGTGTGTGTGAGTTGTTTTATTTAATCATGGTAAACCTTGGGGTTGATTTTGTGTGCTGTTTTCTCTTTGTATACTATATTTTTAGTTTCTTGGGATTCAGTCGTTAACTTTAGAGCACACTCAGGTATTTTATGATCATGCTGAATGATGATCCAGGTGATGATCCGTCCTAATTGAAGACGAATACTTCTTCTCTTGCCTAATCTAAGTCCAAGCGTGTACCACTTCGGCTGATATGAATAATGCTTGGTATATGTTTCCACATACATCTCAGTTTAAATGTGACCACTGTTATGTGGTCACCGACACGGCTCTCTGTTGGAGATTGATTCCACTGGGCTAGACGCGGCCTTTGTCCAGGTCGACGGGGGCCTGGAGACGAGGATTGAGTATCGGCACTAATACACCCAGAGAAAGCTATAACATCGTCAGTGAGGGCAGGCGGGGGGCAGAGGGGAAAACAAGGAGTCATTCATTTCAACAGAGTTGTTGGAGTTGATTGTAAGGGAGGTGAGCGGAACCATATAGAGAGAGAGATAGGACACACGGGATTGCTCGGAAGACCGATCAAAGGTAACATGCAGAGGTGGGACGCATTGGAAGGTTCTGGTGCCAGGCAGGATACAGGCGCGACACCGCAAGGCAGTGGGGGCGGGCCGGTCCAAGACAAGTCATAAAGTCATAGGGCATGGAAGGGGGACGAGAGGCGGATGCGACCGAGACATAGACAGTAGGCAGAGTATCAAAAAGATTATTGATGCGGGCGTGACACGAGAGGGGATCATGGGACACAAGGAGCGGACGGGCGGAACGGGGCCCAAGGGGGAGGAAAGGGGGAACGACCCGGGTCACAAAATCGCGCTGTGAATATCAACCAAGGCGGGGACCGGAGCGGGCGCACTGCGGAGGAATGAACAGTCACGGGTAGATAAGAAGAGAGCGGACGGGGGCCACGGAGAAAGGCGAGAGGGCTACACACGCAGAAGGAGGGAAGGGGGGAGGAAGACCCGGCCGACCAACACCGTAAGGAGCGAAGGGTAAATGGGAGAGCTAGATGAGTCCCAGGGGGGGGGCAACGGTTGAGGGTGGAACCGACAACGATTGGGAAAAAGCGAAGGGGCAAAGAGGGTAAAGGGAACAGGGGACGGCACCGGGCGGGAAACAGTGCGGGGAACACGTGTTTATCCGGGGGTGGATAGCTGGGGCCAGACGTCCCGCCGCCGTGTGGCTAGAGGCAAGCAGAAGACAGACGGGAGATCGGCACTAAGTAGGAGCCGGGGCAGGCGGGGCGCGGGGCCGGGGCCAAGCTCCGAGCCACGGGAAATCCAGTTGGCGAAGAACAAGTGTGGTCGGCCGGGGGACCAGGAGTGGGTGAGGGGAAGGGGATCCAGCCGAACCCCGCACGAGAGGAAGTCCAGGGCCGGACACCACAGAGAGGGGGGACACGGGGGCAGGGAGGAAATAACCGGGCAAGAGTGACGGGCAAAGGAAGCTGATGGGGGGCAAGCATGAAAGAAGCACAGAAGAAAGGAAAATAGAGAAGCGGGGGGGGAGGGAGAGCCAGAGTAAAGAACCACCACGACTACACAGCGGAGTTAAAGCGGAAGGAGGGAAGAAAGCAAATGGACCCGGGGGGGCGCCTGATGTGGATGGAGTGATGCGGTGGGGGCGGAGGAAAACGGGGCAGGGGGGGGGGGGATGGGCGGCATTGCGAGGGATATCGTCTCTGACAGTGGTGACGCCCGACGTGGAAACGGGGTGTGGGGGAGTACCCCGCCCCGAACACGCTGCCCGTGGGGGGGTATGTGCCAGCACCTTGCCCAGTTTGAATTGAAAAAAAAAAAGGAGTGGCGGTGTTAAGGAGGGGGGAAGGGGGGGGGAGGCAGCAGGGAGGAGGAGCATTAAGGACGCCGGGGCGAGGGGGAGACAAGCCACCCCCCCCCCCGCCGCGACGAGAAGGGGCGGGATTGGACAAATGTGCGGGCAGGTAAACGAAAAAGGGTAACAAATCCCCCCCCCGCCCCAGAGGGCGGCCGTGGCTGGAGGGAGGCAGGCAGAGCAGTGGAACAAAGTTGCGGGAATCCCACCACAGGCCGGGGGGAGGCCCACATGTGGGGGGGCGAAAACGGAGGAGGGAAAAGGGGGAGGGGCAGGAACTACCCGCCCCCGCCAACCCCCCCCGCCCCCCCGCAGTGAGAAGAAAGCCCGCCAGCCCAGGAGCGTTATCAAGGGGGGGGGGGGGCGGAAAGTGGCGGGGGGAACCCGCGGCGGGGACGGAGGAGAGATGCAGACAATTGTATTCGGTTCCTTTTGGGGAAGCAAGGGTGGAGAGGGCTATCCATTGCCGAGAGGGGGGAAGGGGAGGGGGGGGGGGACACCCCGGGACGGGGAGGGCACGGGAGGTATATGACCGACCCGTGGGGGGGGTGGGGGGGGGGGTTGGGGCGGGGGAGACGGGGCAAAATGAAAGGGGGTGGGTGCGCGGGCGGGCCTGCCGCGGCAACGCCCACGGAAGGAGGAGGGGGCACGGGGCAGGGGACCGCCCCGCCCCCCCCCGCCGGGCAAAAGGGGCCGGAGGGACAGGGGGGGCGGGGGGGGGGGGGGGGGGGGGCGCGAAGGCGAAGGAGGGGGGCGAGGCCCGGGGCAGGAGACGGGGGGGGGGCGGGGGGCAGGAGGACGGCCAGAGGGCGTGGCTATGGCGTGATGGCTCGTACGGGGGCGGACGGGAGCGGGGGGAGGGCCCACGCGGGGCGACGGGGGCGGGGGTGCGGCCGGCAGGCCAGCGAGAAGGGCGGGCGGGAGCAAGCAAACAACCAGCGAGGGGAAAGGTGCGCATGCGCAGGGCGGAGGGAGGTGGCTGAAGGCGGGTGGAGAGCCCGAGGAAGGAGGTGGGGGCTTGTGCAGGCGGGGTAAGTAGTGTGGTGGTACATTGGTGGGGGGGTCAGTCTTGTCATGGGTAATGGATGGGTTGGAGTGAGTGCCGCCCTTGGGCTAGTTCAAGTCGACTCGCGGGTGGGGAGGTGGCAGGGGGTGTTCCTAGAGAGGCTGGGGGGAGCTGCCAACGCGGCGGCGGGGCGGGAGGGCAAGGGCAGGCGAAGGGAGCGGGAGACGCTTACCCGGACGTAGTTCAGAGGTCGTGGGGCGTTTCGTGGTCACAACTATGGGGGGGGTCCGATTATGTTGAAGTCGATGGGTGCGCCGGGGCCGCGGTGGCCACGAGAGGGAGCCAAAAGGGGGTGACTGTGGAGGGGCCTGGGTCCCAAATAAACAAGGTGGCGGTGCGTGGAATGCTGACTGTGGGGTGGGGCTGGGGGGAAAACAGTGTTAGGGGGTGGGAGGAGGGGGCTATAAGGGATGGGATTTGTGTGGGAGGGGAAGGAAAGTTGATACTGAAACTTGACAATGCAGGGTGCGGGGTGTCTGTGGCAAAGGGAAAGGAACTGGTTGCATTGCGCTTTGCTGTTCAGAACAGGTCAGGGTTGCTGCGGTGGTAGACGGAGGAAAAAAAGGGGCAAGGCAAAAGGCGGCCCGTGGGAGACCTACGCGGGCGCAGGGGCTCAAGGACTAGGACCGTTGAGTGGCCGACGTGAGGCACTGGAGGTCAAGACAGGGGCGATATCGCGGGCGAAACGACGCGAGAGCAGAGAGAGGGAGGGACGGGGAAAGGAGAAAGAGAGGGGAAGAAAGGAGAAAGAAAAGGGAGAAAAAGAGTAAAAAGACAAAAGAAGAGAGAGGAGAAAGAAATGAAAGGAACGGCAAGAGAGAGGAGAGGGAGCGAGCATAGAACGCGTTTGAGGGACACAGGGAAAAGAGGTTAAGAAAATCAAGAGCCAGGGAGGGATTTTGATTGAATAGAGATGATGCGGGACGTCAGCGTGGAAAGGAGAAAGGAAAAGCGGGGGGGGGGGGACGAGGGGGACAAGGGGGGGGGCGCGCAGGGGGGCGGAGGGAGCGAACCGAGGGCGGGGGCGGGCGCACGAGAGCCCAAGATGCAGGGCGGGAGAGGAAACAAAGAGAGAGGGGAGGCAGGGGTGGGGGGAAGGGGAGAGGCAGCGAACCGGCGGCCGAGGGGGCCCGAAAGATAAGGGGGAGGGGAGATGGCGGCCGCGGGAAGGGGCAGGAGGCGTGGGACCGCTGGAGCAGCTGTGGCAGCGAAGGGACGTTGACAGGGAAGGAAGCGGTAAGGATGACGGCGCGTAGCGTGGACCACGGGGTGACACCGGCCAAAGGATGGGCGCGAGCACATTCCGGGACCGGCGGTCGGAGAAGGGCGAGGCGGGCCGGGCGGATGAGTGCGGGCTGCGCAGTTTGCGTGATCGGGTGGAGGGGACTGACAAAACGAAAAAGGAGTATGCAACAGGCGGAGCTGTGGTGTTTTGCGTGAGGCGAGGTTAAAAACAGGCGGGGCAAAGGACGGGGCGGGGGGGCGAAAGGAAAGGGCCGTCGCGAGGGGCGCGGAAGAAAGAAAGGGGGGGGCGGCGGGCGAAGCAGGATCAGGACTAGCACAATCCATGATATTCGACGTTGCCCGCAAGGAACGGACCCGTTGTTTGATGTAACCATTCGCTGTTAACTCGCTCCCCGTCCAGCACACACGCAACACAGGTTGGGTTGTCTAGAAACCGTGGATTTGGCTTCTTGGCGTTCAAATAGAACCGTACCCGTTACCATGTGGAGGTCCGAATTAAAATTCCCGCGGTGGTCAAAA
>JADBJO010026271.1:0-22722 GCA_016801955.1 Conus betulinus | reverse complement strand
AGGAGAGGAAGAGGGAGAGAGGAGAGAGGAGAGACGGGACCCAGTCAGACAGCCAAAGATACATAGACAGGACAAAGCAACTAGATAGATAGACAGCTAAATAAATAAATAAATTAGGATGACAGCTAGTACATAGACAGAGAGGAGAGAGAGAGAGGAAGAGAGCGGGAGGAGCTGGGGAGAGAGACGAGAGAGAGAGAGAGAGAGAGAAACCAAGTCACTTTCTCAGTGGAGTATTGAAGTTGGATGACCACCAAACAAGTACAAAACTCGTCAAAATGCTAGCACGTAGGCGAATGTTGGATCCGGCTCGCCCCACGCAATCGACAACAACAACACCACACAACCAACGATATTGACAAATCAGCCAACCCATTGCAACCGTCCCTCGCCCAGACACTGCAATCTTGACAGAGAAGGAAGTCCCGGATTCTTTATTTGTGTGACTACTTCACACCACCTTTCACACCTCCGCCCCATTCCTTCCCCACCCCCCACCCCCACCCTCCCCCTTCCTCCTACCCTCCTACCTCCCCCTTACCCGAGCTGGAAGTGCACAGCTCATCTACCTCTTCTTGCCTTCCTCAACCACGCTGCCATGGAGTCGTGCGCCTGTGTAGGCCACACGCCTCCATTGGGAGTTGGCACCAGATCACTATGATTATTCATCCACCAGATCACTATGATCATAATCCACCAGAGATCACTATGATCATAATCCACCAGATCACTATGATTGTAATCCACCAGATCACTATGATCATAATCCCACCAGATTCACCACTATGATCATAAATCCCCCCCCACAAGAATCACTATGATCATAATCCACCAGAAGATCGTTATGAATATATGTCCACCAGATCACTACGATCATCATAACTCCACCAAATCAGTGGATCATAATCCACCAGATCACTATGAATACAAGCCCACAATCACTATGATCATAATCCACCCAGATCAGTTATGATAGCATAATCCACCAGATCACACTATGGTCATAATCAACCAGATCATTAAGATCATAATCCACCAGATCAACTATGGATCATGATCCATGTAAGCGGTTTGAGGGCTAGTATGAATGTGACGCCAGCATTTCCCAATAAGGCATTGTATTAATACTAGGTCATCAGAACAAACAACCCACCAATCATTTCACCTATTTGAGAGAGGGAGAGGAGAGAGATCGAGGAGAGGAGAGGGGAGAGAGAGAGAGACAGAGCGAGAAGATCGAGGAGAGAGAGAGAGAGGAGAGAGGGAGGGAGAGACTGGAGAGAGAGAGGAGGAGGAAGGGTGGGTGGGGTGGGATTTCCGTCGATGGCATAATTCACAATCTTCAAACACATGATCTTTCCCCTCGGCTGACGTCACCTTTTCAAGACCTTTGCACTACACCCGTGCACCCTATCTTTCGCAACCAGGTGGCAGCCCCCCCAAATAGTCCAATTCCTTTGATTGTTAATCTGTTCTGCCTTGGAAACCCACCTGGCTTGATCCCATTGATGGGCCAGTATGAAAGAAAAAATGATGAATGAAAATGAAAAAATGAACTTTCACACACACACACACACCCACACAACACACCACACACACACACACACACACACACACACACACAAGTCTCAAAACAATCTAATTGCGCCAAGTCCTATAATACTCGACTCCTTAAGCAAGGCCCTTCCCGGATGGGTTAGCATTACTTTTGGGTGTGCAGCCTGTTGAGCGCGCGGACCCTGGTTGCTTAGTTCCCCTAGCCTTCTCTCCCAGCTGGCGGTGTCGTCTGTCGTACAGAAATGGCGGCTATTCGTGGCGGCCCCCACTGCAAACCAGACTCCCCCCCCAGGTGGTCTGTGGTTAGAAACCGCGTTTCTGTTATGACACCAAATGGTGAGTGAGAAACTGGGCTAGTTGAACACGAGTCTGTTTGGCCAGGTGGGGCGTACTAATCTTTTGGTCTCAGGGTATGTGTCTCTGTCTGTCTATCTGTCTATGTGTGTGTGATGTGTGTGTGTGTGTGTGTGTGTGGTGTGTGGAGGGGGGGGGGGGGCGTCCGTAATATCTTTGGTCTCAGCGTGTGTGTAGTGTGTGTGTGTGTGTGGGTGTGTGTCTGTGTGTGGGTGTGTGACGTGAGGGGCGTCGTACTATCTTTTGGTCTCCAAGTGTGATGTGTGGTGTGTGTGTGTGTGTGCATGTGTGTGTGTCGATGTGCCATCTGTCTCTGTCAACTCTCTGTCTGTCTGTCTCCCTCCCTCCCTACTCTCTCCTTAGTCTTTCTCTCCTCCCTTTCCTCTTCCACTCTCTGTGTCTCACGCACTATCGTGACGGCCGCATTAACACTATTTGAATGTGTCGGGCGTCATCCCACCCTTCACTGAATGGTGGTGGACAGACTGGCCGCTTCGGGGTTCATCAAACAGGCCAGTACAACTGTTTTTTACATCTTTTTGTTTTGTCGTCCCTATCAACTTATACCCCTGACGCTTCCCCATTCCTCTTCACCGTTTCTCACCACACACACACCAACACACCCACAACACCCACCACCCACTCCACACACAACATTTACAACACAAGAAAAAAAAAAACCACTACACCAAAAAACACACCACCCCCCAAAAACAAAAAAACAACCCCCCCACACACATGCTTCAAATGGTGGAACCGCATTCACGCACGAAACCAAAGGCCACCCACACCACACCCACCCACCTCCTTCACTGCAAGCATGCACGCATGCACCAAGCCCAAACACACACATTTTAGAACCACACAAAGACCACAAACCCAACAAAAACACACCACACCCAACCCCACAACAACCTACACACACGACAAACAACATTTTACACACCCACAACCCCAACAACACCAACAAAAAAACACAAAGACACACACCAACCCCCCCCAAAACACCAAAAAGAAACCATACCCTTACAAACACCCAACACACACACCAAACAAACCAACGCACGCAGCAAACAGCGCGTGCATTCACCCACCAAAACAACCTACCCAAAATCACCTAATACCGACACACACACCCCACCCACCCCCAAACACACCACCCACCTACACAACTACACAAACCGCGGCACCATACATACACACCCCCCATAAACCACAAGCACACACACTACCAAACACCCACACAGACACACACAGAACAACCCACATCCACCAAACCACACGCCGCAACCACACCAACACGCACCCTTAAACATCCAATACCCCCCAGCCCCCCCCAAACACCACCCCAGGACACCATGTATGTGCCAGAGACCACCCCTACCCCTAAACCTCCCCCCTACCAACCCCTTTCTTGATCTTGCTGAGGTCACTGACGGAGGTTTTGGCTCAGGGCCTGCATCATGCAGGTGAGCTGACAGGCGTCGTCACGCTGGGGACACTCGTGCTCACTCACCAGCCCTGACAGCTCACCCTGCTCTGTATTCATCAAAATTCACACACCGCCACACTCTCGTTACACCAGGTCTGGGAATCATTCTGTCTTCAAAAATGGAAAAAAAAAAACATGAAGGCCATATATGTAGATGTACATTGACCTGTTGTGGGGTGTTTTTTTTGTGTTGTTTTGTTATTTGTGAACGAAAGGATAATTGTTTTTGATGCCAGTTCCTACTTCGTGTACCCCTGACCAAGCAGTGTGTTGCGTTGCAGCAGCGTGTTGACCGCTGAAGTGTGTCAGGCAGAGAGCAGAATACGGTCAGATGGACGTACGATGATTAAGTGGACTGCTGTGTGCTACAGCCTGATCAGTCCAGAAATGTCTCTGGGGAGAAAACCCACTCTCACCTCTCTCTGGCGCTCTGTGAAAAGACTCTGCGAGTCGATCGTGCAAAATAGCACAGGGTCAAAAGAAATTGCTGAAACAACAGCAACCAAATAACATAACCAACCTGTCCACCAACGAAAAAACCCGTTGGTAGTCACTGGATGGTGTGTTGCATAAGCTCAAAGCATGGCTGTGACGATGAATGGTGGTGATGAAAAAGGAAAAGCGATATTGCAAAGAAGCTTGGCTGAGGGACAAGCCAGTTTTTCATCTTTGTCTTGTCCTGTTTTCTTCACAATTTTTTTTTTCCCAACAAATCTGTTTTACAAGAATGATTTTGTCTTTCCACATTTTTTCAGGCGGCCCATTCTGAAAATAATACTTGTTTTCATAGGAGGAACACTGAGATTATTTAACAGATCAGGGTTTGGTTGACTCAACGTGGACCAGGGTTGACCTGAAGCACGATGGCTGATCCTTTCCAACACACACACAACACACCCACAAAAACACAACACACACACACACACACAACACACACACGCAACTGACTAGAAACCAATTTATTGTCAGATTAACCCGTGTGTGTACTGAAATTTACGAAAAACATTATGACAGAATGTCAACACATTTTTGATTAAAAGAAATGGAACAACAAACAACAACAACAAAACAACAACACACACACACACAACACACCACACCACTATTGAAGGTACCACGCACCGCACGGGACACACACATAACACAACGACACCAACACACACATACTACTCATCATATTAATATAGTCTATACAGATATAAAGTCTTGAATCACCGTCCCCCACCCACCGCCCTGTCTATTTTTTGGCTGAACATTCAAATCTTTGCCAGAGTCATTATAAATTGTGACACAGAGTTGAATTGGTTAACCTGCACATGTTTTGTCACCCACTACTCAATGTGCAGGCTTATATGTTTGGTCAATCAGTGGGCGATATCATCGTCTAGAGGAAAATCCAACGTAAAGGTTGTTCTGCAACAATTCTTAGCCGCTGACCAATGCTGTGGTTGGGTGAACAGCAGAGCTGGCACCACGGGTGGGGGGACGGGAGTTCCATAAATGTTTACTTGATACAACCCCAAAAATCCTTACCTCTCAAGCGCTTCCTGAATCGCAGGACTCAAGGTTTAGTCCCCTCACAGTTTGATACCAACTGTTGGCATATGTTTTTAGTTTTTTTTCAGCAACTTTTTTTCCTCTCCCACACTTTTGTTTTGCGCACTACGGTTCTTCGCTGGCTGCTTTGGGGCGTGCTGTTGGAATCTCTTTTTACCCCTTGGTGTGAGTCTGACCGCCCGTCACGGAGAAACGGTCACACACCTTTCAACCCCCCCCCCCCCCCCCCGACCCCCCCCCCCCCCCCCCCCCCTTAAATAAAATTTGTTCACATTATTTTTTGGTGCTTTAGAGTGTATAGATCACGAAAAATCATGTTTAAAACATAAAAAATCTTGGGACGGCACTGTCCCTTCTGGCTTAAATTTTGAAGGGTACCCATCTCAGGTGCCGCGGCTGCTTTTCGTCGGTCCAAAACGTTTCATAAGTTTGGTGATCACCTGGTGTCTATGTTATTTAAGCTACAAGAATTTCCTTTATGTTTTGTTGACAGTAATGCCTTCTGCACGATACGCAATAATCAGAAACGATAATATATGCAATAAGGTGACCGCAGTGAAGCTACGTGTGTACCCACCGTATGTCACCGCGTTGCCAACTGTAAACTTGTCAAAGTGGTTGCAATAAACCATCTCTTCTCGAAAAACTGTGCAACTTATTAGAAACGAAGTACATCACGTATCAAAGACGGTCTCTTGTAATTCTTTTGAGCTATGCCACATCACCATGGGCCTATGCTGATGCCCTCGTTGCCTGGTTATCTCCCCTACCCCTATTTGGGCTTCACGACGCAAAAATTTAATTCTTTACAAATTCGATATTGGACTTTTTTTGAAAATAAAGTTAATGTGCACTTTCCAAGTGTGAGCGCATACGTGTGGTGCGTGCGTGTGTGGGTGTGTGTGTGTGGTGTGTTGTGTGTGTGTGGTGTGTGTGTGTGTGTGCTGTACGTGTGTGTGTGTGTATTGATGATGATGTTCTCAGATATACTAGCTTGGAAGGCATTCTGGTTCATGGCCGACATCTGCCAGGCTGTATTTAAATCAACCACAATCTCATCATTCTGAGTCGCTTCCCTCGGCACAAGTAGAAAGCGACTCTTCTGATACGTAGGCTATGACAGCTTCTTCTTCGTCGTCGTCAGAGTCTGGAAAAATCCACAAGGAAGTCAACCATATCTGCGGGCAGGATGACGTCCTCCTCTTCTGCGGACCACACTGGTTTCCAAGGTGCCATCAACGTCAATCCATCCATGTCCATTGCTTGCTGCTGGAACATCAGACATAGGGTTCGAGAGCCCTCTTCCAAATGGCAACTTGATAGTTGCTCCGTTTGATGTGCTTTTGAAGAGTTTGTTTGCATGGGAGGCATGCTTGCCATGTCAACGTTGTGGTTTGCGTTCAATGGGCTCATCTCCACATCTCTCCTTGAGTAGCTGGTGTCGGAGGTCATTGACACCGGGGTGTGAAACAATGTCTGCCGTACATGACACAGGTGAAGGTCTCAAGATCGGCTTTGACTTCTTCAGCGATGGCCCATGTACCTCCAAGGCGGGCAATTGTTTCCACAAATCTTGGATTCTGCTGAAGAACTTTGATGGGTTTAATTTTCCCAATGCCCTTGAATGCACTTGTTGTGTCACAGCCGGTATAAGCATGAAGAGAGCCAGGAAGGCGGTGCAGTGCTGTTGCCCGTATGCTGTTGCGATGTCAGTGACGTAGATGAGCCGTTGTTTGTTCCCCATTCCTGTGTCGAACAGAATCACCACGTCCTTCAGCTGCAGAGTGAAGTGCAGGAAAATGAAGAAAATGTCCGAGTCGGGGACTCTTGACACGGGACGAAGCTGTAGCCATTCCGTTCAGCGTACGCACAGTAGAGGGCAACTCTGGAATCCGTCTCTTCTTGTGTGGATTTGAGCGTTGCGGTTTTGGCGTCCTTGTTGTCGTCAGCTCATCTGCCGATTGCAGCGGGAAGGCTTCTCCCCTCACATATCAGCATGACTTTTCTGTCCTTGAAATTTTGGCGCATTCTCATCTTTGCTCCAAACGTCGAGTAATACTTGGCTGAGCTGCTTCTTGTTTCGTCGTTTGACAGAAACGTTTTCCAGTCGCAGGAACGCTTGGTGCTTTCTCCTTTCACGATGATCTTATCGCCAGTGCCTCTCCTTTTCCTTTTCATCGCTTTGATTGAGTCCGTTTTGTACATGTCTGTATACTGAACACCACGCCCGTTCCCTTTGGCAGCATGGTCAAATATCTTCTGGCTGATCTCCCCTGAAATTGGAGGGAAGCCGTTGCAAAAACAGTGAAACACTGCGTTGCCATCGATCACAACCAGCGTCGCGTCATGGGGAGGTATAGGCGGCGGCATCTTCCATATCTTTGGAGAGGTAGTTGAAAAACCCCTTTTGCTTTTGGTCTTCTTGGCAAGGAAATCGTCAGCAGTGGCATACTGTAAGGTACCAGGAGTAAGTTGGTATGTCATCACTGTTTTCAGATTGAGTTGAACACCTGCTTTCCTGTGCCTTCACAAGGAGTTGAAAAGGCAAGGTTTCCCTGTTGTTTGTATTCCACAACCTTCTTTCTTGGTAAAGTAGTCTTCATGTGGACGGTTTTTGTTCATCGATGCCATCGGTTTCACAGGGTTTAGCGCATGACTGGTTCAAAGAAATGGCCATTTGCCATCAGTCTCGCGTGTGAAAACGCCTCCTTCACGGCTTTACCAGCTTTTTGTGCCCTCAACACATCATGCTGAATGCCGGCTGGGGGGGACAGATGCTCCAGATGACAGGGCGATGAGTTTGACCGAGGCTTCCTCACAGAAAGGGTCGATGAAACTTTTGATTGCATCCTGAGTCTTCATGACGTTGCTTTCGCTCTTCAGTATCTCAGAAGGACGCAAGTCACGATGTCTATCTACTGCCAACCTCATCACCTTGTGCAGATGCCAGCCATGTCGAGAGGTTTGCATGAAGATTACTTTGACCTCTCATGGGTTGTTCCTGACCCATCTTTGGTAGGCCCTCCTGGTTCGACACAGCAGTCCCATGTGAGACCAGCGCCACCTCCGCCAGCTCCTCCTATGCTTTTGGCGTGCTTCATGAACGTTTTTCTCCATGGTCTTGTCCACTGCACAGCGATTGCTAAGGAATGAAGGACCTTGCCAACGCTGAAAGCACCTCTCTGCAGCATCTCCTTTGGCTCCAGAATGTGGCAAGTCAATGTTTGCCAAGAAGACTGAGAAGAAGGTCAGGGTAGCGTGCGTAGTTTTGTCCACCGAAAAACTGAAGAAGAGGTCTGGCATTTGGGAACATCGTTTGTGGCGTACAGCAGGAAGTCGGTGATTTTGACAAGCCTCAAGGTAGCGCTAGAGGGGAATATGCCATACATGATCGATGTACGACAACCAAAATTGTGCAGTTGGTTCCAAAGGCTCCTTTCTCTGACTCTATCTCTGAACTGTTCGATGACTCTCTGCCATGAAACTGAAAAGATAGTTCATCTTGCTGAAGCTCAGTCAACGTCTCTTTTGAGAAAGAAAACATGACATGAGGCTGTCTGGAGTTTGATCATGCTGGGTTCTTCTGACAGTGTCGGAAATGACGTGTCTTCATCTCTGATTTCAAGATATCTTTCCAGCAGCAAGGCGTTCTAGACTCTCAAGCATTGTCTTATGGCAGAAACAATGCTCGTTCATAATGTTTGCCCAGACAGCATCCATTGCCGAGAAACCAGAAGAGATCAGACCTGCCCTTCAGAAGGATATCCAGGGACCCAGAAGCCATCCAGCTTTTCCCCAGAGCATCTCAGCTTTTCGTCCCAAGGGAATCTTGAAAAGTTTGCACATTTTCTTAAGGTAAGGGTGGAAAGTACCGATCAGAATAATATGCTTCTTGTACCGGTCAGGTTGGTTCCCATACGATCGGGTAGGCTTTCATACAACCCCAAGATCAAATGTAGTGATAACCGTTACTCTTGTCCAAACTCTCTCGTGGCCTCCTCTGCAAGTCGCAAGCACTCCTGGACTGTCTTGTACTCGGTGATTGGGTGATACTGGATCACAGGGTAGTAGTCCCAATGTCCCGTCTTCTTTGCCGGGTTTCTGCCCACACTGTGAAATAGATCCAGCCACGCTGGTATTTCCTGATCTGACATGCTGCTGTATTTTCCAGGAGAAAATCTAGTGGAGGTTTGAACTTTGAACTCCTCTTGGAGAGTATCTTCACCTCCATCAACGGTCCAGCGCCTAACCGCAAAAGGGTGGGCTTTCCCGCTGGTTTATCAAAGCATTCCAGTAAAATCCTCTGGTGCCAAAATACAGATGCAGAGCAGCCAAGAAGAAGCTGTCATATCCTACGTATCAGAAGAGTACGCTTTTTACTTGTGCCGAGAAAGGAAGCGACTCAAAAATAATCATGATTTGTGGTTGAGTCAAATACAGTTCTCCCCGGCAGATGTCGCCATGAAACAAAATACCATCCGAGTGAGCACCGTGTTAAAGCATTTCGCTTGTTGTACTCATCTTAATATGTTGTTGCTGACTTGTGATTTTTAAGTTGTGGTTTTTGAAGATTTTTACATAAATTCTTTTTTCTTGTTTTCAATAGTTCTTGGATTATTGGTTTAATGCGGCGAGGGCCGTCATCTCTGTACAGACCCGACCTGTCTTCCAAGTTGTTTCTGGATGTTGGATAGCATGAATAGTCCGACTAGTTCATGTTTCGGCACCATCATACGATCCCATGGTCACATCAAATGTAGAATTTTTGCTCGTTTTTTTAATCCAAGTTTCATTTCTGCTGTTGTTGAGTAGGGTTTTCTGGGTGGAAAATAATTTCCATTTCTGACTCTGTTACTTCTGTGTGTATTTATCGGCAAATTTCAAAGCTTTGGTGAGTAGCTCTTCATCTATGGGATGGGTAGAAGGTCCAACTATGTCAAATGTAATAAATATTGTGTTTCTCTGTTTGTTGAGTTTCTTAAAAACCATGGATAACTTCATAGCTGTTTTTCCAAAGGTTTGTATTCAATGTTTGATTTTACATTTTCTATAATCTTTTCCAGGATCCTCTTGCTTATTTTGCCCAGTCGGATTTAGATGGGTTTATTAGTCTGCATGTTGGGTTGTTTTTGAAAGTTAGGGGCTTATGGTCTTTAAGTGTTATGAAGGCTTCTTTTGCTGCTGTTGCCTCCACCCTATCGCTTAAGTCCATGCGGTGCACAAGTTCTTTTTCTTTTTTGCGGATGTTGAAATGTGTGGTTTTATCAGCTTTCTTGTAATTTTTCTGAATTTATTTTTGTTCAGAGAAAAGTGAGTGTATTCATTTGGTTACATTTTGTAGAAATTGCTAATTCTGATGACGAATGCAAGACAAGCATTCAACATCTGATGACAACACTGAAAGAACAACTTTCAACATTCTGATGATGGCTGCAAAGACAAAAATATTCGACATTTCTGATGACGGACTGCAAAGACAAACATTTCAACATTCTGTTGGACGAGTGCAAAGACAAACCTTTCAACATTCTGATGACGACTGCAAAGGACAAGCATTCAAAACATTCTGATGACAACTGAAAGAACAACTTTCAACATTCTGATGACGACTGCAAAAGACACCCCCCCAAAACATTCAACATTCTGATGACGAACTGCAAAGACAAACATTCAACATTCTGATGGACGACTGCAACGACAAACATTCAACATTCTGATGACGGCTGCAAGAAACAACAATTTGATGACGACTGCAAAGAACAACACTCAACATTCTGATGACGGGACAGCAAAGAACAACAATTCTGATGACGACTGCAAACTGAAAGAAACGGCAGAAAACAACCACAATTTGATGACGCAGCAAAGAAAACGACACTTGACGACGCAAAGTCTGATGATGAGTGCAAAGAAACAACACTCAACATTCTGATGGACGAATGCAAAGAAACAACAATTCTGATGACGAATTGCAAAGAACAACACTCAACATTCTGTGATGACGAATGCAAAGAACAAACAATTCTGATGACAAAATGCAAAGAACAACAATTCTGATGACGAATGCAAAGACCATGCAAAGAAAAACACAATTCTCAAACGATTCTGATGACGAATGCATCTGATGACAAAAAGAACAACAATCTGATGACGAATGCAAAGAACAACACTCAATATTCCGATGGGACGAATGCAAAGACCAACCCACTCAACATATTGATGACGAGTGCAAAAGACCAAAACACTTCAACATTCTGATGACCAATGCAAAGACCACACTCAACATTTCGAGGAGACGAAGGGCCAAAGACAACACTCCAACGTTTCGATGACGAATGGATGGAACAACACTCAACATTTTTGATGACGAATGCAATGCATACAACAACACCTATTGCTCTTTTGACGAATTTACAACCCCATCCACCCCACACTCATATTATTCGTCCGTGATGAGAGGAACGAGGACGTTGTTTGGTATTGAGTACACACACACACACACACACACACACCACACACACACGCACGCCACGCACGACACGCACGCACCGCACGCACGCTTGCCCACACAGCACACACACACAACACACACAACACACACACACAACACACACACACACACACACACAAGCGCGCGCGCCAGTCACGCACGCACAGCCAGAACACCATTCACCGTTCTGTTGACGAGCGGCACAGATCAAACAATCATCGACTCTGTCCAAATGGAAGGACTGTCAATTATACTCTTTCCTTTATGGGTAATCACATGATGAATTGGCATCCCAACTATCATCACCTGGAAAAGATGTCTTTTCTGCGCCTCGGTTTTACTGTCTGAAAAGATGGATCTCCCTTTGTTTCGTAGTGCTGTATACACAAATCTATTCAACGTGCAATACACCTTTTTACCCCTGGGTTCCCTGATGCTGCAATCTCTCAGTCAATTTTTACCCACCATTCCCCAATCATTCGATTGCGGATTGGGAATACCTGCCAGAATGCCTTTACCTTAAAAGGACCCAGAAGTCTGTTGCAGGAGAAAAAGTCATAGAGTAGAGCAACACAATCAGGGCATTTTTCTCGAATTATTCTGGATTGGAGCCAAACCTTCGACGTCACAGTGTTCCCTAAAACTAACTGGTTACAAAGCTTTTGACCAATTCATTTTCAATTCATATGAAAGGATTCTCAGTGGGTGGTACTCTCTCACCATGTCCCCGTAAAACCAAAACGCGATCGTCACTCGATTTACTCGAGTTTTTTTTTTACACGTTACTTTTTAGCCATTCATTGCAATCTTTTCATTTTTTTTCTTTCCCACACTTTCTCTGGCATTCATTTGTACTCTATTCAATGTGGTTGTTACAAAACTCTCTGAATTTTTATTGCACTCTACCGCCTGGCAGTTTTAGGTTGTTGCCTTTGCTTTCCTGCTAACAACGACCAGAATGTTCTCTCTGTAGCGAGGCGAGCGACCCCTGGATGTCCTAGACAAAGAAATTGGTGTTAGGAAATGTGGTGAGGCAGGGGACCCTTCAATCAGCCACAGACCAATCCAGAAAAAAAGGTTGGGTGGTACGTCGACCCAGAGTTGACGTCTGGTAAAAAACAAAAACGAACGACTGTCAAACGAATGATCGCTGCTAGGAGAAGTACACGCGATGATGAAAACGATGGAGTTTTTACAAAAGCAACCTTAGTTATAGCCAGTTTCATTTCGACGAGATTAAAGAGGAGGCTCCATAATCTCCACGTCACGGCCTGCCTCTCTGAGTTTTCACAATCGTCATAATTGTTGTGTCGTCACTACAATCATTTCATGTTCCAGCCAGCCCAACCCAAAACACACACTGTGCAAATGATCGATTCAGTTCTGTATGGAGCGGTACTGTAAAAACGTCCCCTCGACACCTGTTTTTTATGGAACCACTTCCTGACACAGGAATACCACACACATCCCCACACGAAAAAGCGAAAAAACCACAAAAAAACCACAAATGAAATACAGAAACTGTCATCACAATCACTGCTAACAGTTATAATAAACCGGCCATTGTTCAGACTTGTGCGTAGGAGGGTTTTGAAATCTGAGTGGGCTGACTGAACCACAATGAAAACACAGAGGCACCTTCTGTGGCAATGGATGGTAGAACAATTCTAAGGGGACTAGAGAGAAAAAAGAGACCGAAGACACAAGCAAATTGTTGTTTGTCAAGAGAGTGAGGAAGGGACCAAACCCATCTCCCTTCGTGGTGTGGAATTGTTTTTCAATGAACAGTTTGCTCACCATGCAAAAAGCACTGACAGGCGACCCAAATACAGTTTCATCATGCAGAGAGACAAGGCAAACAGACACAAGGTTGACACGGTCCTGAAGATCCTTTGGTTTTGTGTATGAACACCCTGCCATGTTGAGTTGACGTTCGCTCGTGTTGACGCTCAATCATAAACCAGCAAATCACAACCAGGTTGTTTTTGATTCGGACGGACGATTGGTCTTCCCACCTCTGCACTGACAATTATTATCAGGGATGGTTCCCACGGTAAGGAACTTCCATCATCACCTGAACCACGACTGTGGCGTGAGTCATTTTTTGGTATGACACGAACGTGTTTTGTGTTGCGAAGCTTTGCAAGCGACGCTATTATGATACGTTTTTGTGAAGGATCGTGTTGAGAGCGGTTGTTCATCCACAGTCACATCTTCCCGCCAACTAATGAAAACAAGTAAGCTCTAAACAAACCACCCGTTGACACCCCCCCCCCCCACTTTCCAGTTTTCAGTGTTTTAACAAAATACTGATTCTAATTTCATCGTGTGAGAGGCAGATGATATCCAATACGGTTTTTTTTCAATCTAAGTCCCTGTGTAAGCACCTCATTGTTTGTTCTCACTGGTTTGTCTCAGCAGCACCGAAGACGAAAATGATATTGAAATATTCCATGGGGTGCAAACATGCAGCCAGCTGACCCCGTTGGTGTCTCTTTGGTTGTCACAGTAAGCATCCGTATTTTTGGCTACAATCACCCCCCCCTGACGTGGGTGGTTTGTCGTCCACACAGCAGTTACTTTTAGCTAAAGCAACCGTTAAAAATATGGTATCAAGTGGGGAATCCCGTGTTGCTGGTTGGGTCAACCACAAGAGGCCGATTGTCCCCCCCTCAAACCCTTTCCACTTAGCACCTCTTTGCACGCTATCAAACAAAGCACCAAGAAAGTGCGCCCCATGTGATCAGTTAGGACCAGTGACCGCTCGGTCGAGGCATCTTGTTCCAGGGGTCCATGGGAGCATGAACGTGGTTTGGCCCGGCCATCAAACACTGCCTGCCAGAAACCCTGAACCACTGGTCTTCCCTGTCAATGCCAGAAACTTCCCGAACCACTGGTCCTTCCTGTCAGTGCCAGAACCCGGAACCTACTGGTCTTCCTGTCAATGCCAGAACCTGGAACCACTGGCCCATTCCTGTCAAATGCCAAACCCGGAACTACTGGGGTTCACTGGGTCCTCTGTCAGTGCCAGAACCCCCATGAAATACACTGGTTCCTTAACCTGTCATCCCCAGAAAGAACTCGGAACCACTGCTGGTCTTCCGTGTCAATGCCAGATCGCACCCTGACCCACCAGCACTGGTCTTCCTTTTAAAGCCAGAAACCTGGAACCCATGGTCCTTTCCTTGTCCAATGCCAGGAACCTGGAACCACTGGTCCCCCTTCCTTTCAGTGCCAGAGCCCCCCCGAACCACTGGTCTTCCTGTCAGTTGCCAGAAACCCCTGAACCACTGGTCTTCCTGTCAGTGGCCAGAACCCCTGAACCACTGGTCTTCCTGTCAGTGCCAGAAACCGGAACACTACTGGTCTTCCTGTCCAGTGCCAGAACTCCGCACCACTGGTCTCCTGTCCCAGTGCCCAGAACCGGGAAACTACTGGTTCCTCGTCAGTGCCAGAACCCGGAACCCACTGGTCTTCCTGTCAATGCCATACCCGGAAGCTACTGTCTTCCTGTCAGTGCCAGAAACCCGGAACCACTGCGTCTTCCGTCCACGTTTTCGGCCAGAAACCACCCCCGAACACACACTGGTTCTTCCTGTCCCAGTGCCAGAACCCCCGAACCACTGGGTACTCCTGTCAGTGCCAGAACCCCGGAACCAACTGGTCTTCCCCTGTCAGTGCCAGAAACCCCGAAGCAAATGGTTCTCCTGTCAGGCAAGAAACTCGGAATCCCAGGTTCTTCCTGTCACTAGGCCAGAACCCTGAATCTACCCTGGTCTTCTGTCCGTGCCAGAACCCCGATCCATCTGGTTCTTCCTGGTCAGTGCCCAGAACCCCATGAAACCACTGGTCTTTCCTGTCAGTGCCAGGGAATCAAGTACCCTATTCTCAGTTAGCCAAGCGAATGCGGCAGATTTTTATCGGCGACTTACGAAATTCCCTCACTCACGGACTAAAAAAAAACAACCACTAATTAAGAAATCAGAAACATCTTTTCATTGGAATTTCCTTCTGTGCCGGTGCACAGTTTTGGCCTTGTAGGCCTTTTTACTGATGCCAGCCATCATTAAGCTCCAGGGGTGGTAAGTGTGCAACACACTGCGCATGGAATGGTCGTTTCTGAGAGGGGCTTATGACCGTTGCCTATGTTGCTGTTGGTTTCAAACGAGCTGCCTGTCTAAATCAACCTGACCAACCTGAAACCCGTACAACATGTCGTCGTCCGGTTTCTCGCAAAAACCCCAGTTCTTCTTTTTTCATTTGCGCAACCAGTGTCCGGGAGTAGAGATCTATTCCGACACTTTATCGTTCGAAGAAGACAGGAGTAGATGCGAGAGAGAGAGAGGAGGTAGAGAGGAGTTCGAGAGAGAGCGACGAGGAGAGAGGGAGAGATGAGAGAGAAGTGGAGAGAGCAGAGAGAGGAGGAGAGAGAGCGAGTGGGTGTGTTGGGTTTGTGTGTGTGAAAACTTGTTCAATAATGCCTTGTTGTTTGAAATAAACAAGTGTTTTTTTTTTTTTCCTTTTTTTTTTTTTTTACCTTTATCTATGTCAAAAACAGAAGCATAAGTTTTTACAAACACTATTCGACCTGTTTCCCCACATGGAGTGTGGTGACCCCTGTGTGTGGTGTGTGTGTGTGGTGTGTGAGTGTGTGTGTGTTGTGTCGCGAACCTTGGGTAGCTATTTAGCGTTGAAAGTCCTTTTCCTGCGAGGGGGTTTTCTTTTTTTTTTTTATGTTTTCCAGCAAAAATGTGCGCAGCTTTCTATGGTAGGGAAACAATTGTCAGATCAGAAAAAAAGATAGTCTGATGGACATATACATGAAATCATGTTACAACTAAAACTAGCATCACGTATGAGGAGAAACCGCAACTGCCCATTCTTTTTGAAAATGATCATTTATTCCAATTTACATGATCATCTTCGTGGAATCATCATAATGTTGAGCCTCGTGTGATACAGGGGAAACGGATTAATCTGAGAAAGAAAAAGATACCCGGATGATTATAGACGGAAAATCAGGTTACGCTTAAACTAGCATTCATACATGAGAGAACCAGTAACTGTCAAATTTTTTTAATTAATTATTTAAGGGCAAACCCGTGTTTGCAGAGAGAAAACAAAACACTACAATCAACAAAGAGTTGCAATTAATGTTTTGTTTCCCTGAGTTGATATTATGTCTTGTCACCCTGTTTCACTGTCGTCCCCCCCCTCTCTCATCGTCCCAACCCCCCCCCCCCACCCCCCCCCCCCCCCCCCCCCTTCCCCACCCACCCCCCCCCCCTCCCCCCCCCCCCCTCCCCCCCCACTCCTCTCCCCGCTCCCTATCTCCGCCCGCCCCCCCCCCCCCCCCCCCCCCCCCCCCCCCGCACTCTCCCCCCCCCCCTTCCCGTCTCCCCCCCCCTTTCGGGCCCCCCTCGACGCCCCGCGCGCACCCTCCCCCCCCCCCCCCCCACCCCCCCCCCCCCCAACCCCACCCCCGCCGTCTGTTGTTTTCACCAATTGATTGGCCCTAAGTGTAAATTCAAACTAGAACACATTTGGTGAGTCACAGCTTACACACACCAACACCCCCCCCCCCCCCCCCCCCCCACCCCCCCCCCCCCGCCCCGCTCCTTCAATGGCATTTGTATAATTAAAAAAATAAAGTTGAGGTAGGGAAGGCAAATGGTATGGAAATGTATCAGTTGCTGAAACTCTATTGACGCAACTCTTGAAGTAGTAGATATCTTTCAGGTCAAAAAGACACAGCTTTAGTGAGTAGAGAAAACACAACACACAACACTAAACCCCCGAACGCTTAGGAAAAGAGGAAGAAAAGAAGAGAAGGAAAGAAAAGAGAAAGAATTGCGCCAGCAGTGTCGGGCCGGTAACACTAAAACATTTGCCATCCACTTGCGTGGCGCACTTTGCTAGCACTTGGGCGCCAGTAAAATAAAAACTAGATGCAAAGCATATAGACGTGCTCCCAGCTTATCTTGAATACGACGTCAACAATCAACATGCGTCTTAATGTATTTCGTCACTTCGGCTTTATGACTCAAAGAAGCTTTGACGTCATTTTTGTTTGCGTTATCATTTTTTCTAAATATTCCCATTACAGAAGAAAAAAAAAAACGTTTGGGTCTTGGGCCGTTTACAGCCGTCAGTAACGGCTATTCCACTGTAAAATAAAAACATCAGGCAATCATCCCGTGACGCATAATCTGAACATACCTACCAAACATTTTCAGAAAGATCAGCCCAGAAGTTTTGTCTGGAGCGAGTTGAACACATTTTGACCACGGACACAGAGACAGACTGACAGACAGTATTCTTCGTTCCCCATTGTAAAGTTTTCCCTGTTCTATAAGAAATGGGAGTACAGAAAACCACGGCCAAGGCTCCGTTAACATTTGCAGGTGAACTGTTTGATGCTCTGATCTCTGATGCTACATACAGGGAGAGGCTACATGGTCCTCTTCAACGGAATCCTCATAATGCTGAGTAATACTCAGCTTGGGGAAAGGCCTCAACCATGGCTTTTGAGGAGAAAAGAATGACAGTAACCTGACAAAACTGGTTTGCTTTGAACCCGAGAAACTGGCCATGTTATAAATTAAATCAAATACTGCCACAAGAAATAGACGTGTTTGTTTTTCTAATTTGGGGAAAAAATGATTTCACTGGGATTTCAGTTCTTGCCAGTGTGTGTAGCGTACAAGCGCTCGCAAATAAATAGTTGATAACACTGAGAGGGGAGAGCACTAGTGTAGAGGAGGGTATAAGAATGATAATGGTATCTTATATAGCACCTAATCAAAAGAATTTCTCTAAGCGCTTTACAAAACCATACTACATTCACCCTTCTCATATACAATAGTACACTTTGCACCCCACTACAAATACTATGACTACAAAAAAAACTAACAAATCCTATGAGTACGACATTCAGTTATTTTCAAAGTATCACTACAAATTACTAAATCCTATACCGTTCAATTATACACCAAATACATGTAATAGAGAAACATACTTTAAAAACAGTATGACAAAATGCTAATGTACATAGAACGCTACATTTGAAAAGGCCCAGACGGCTATGAGTTAGGTTGTACTCCCCCCCCCCAAACCCCCCCCCCCACACACACACACACCCACAGCATTGACTAATCATGAGAAAATAGATGGGTTTTTAAGCTTAGGACCTGAAAGAGAGGAGATCGAATCTGAATGTCCGAGAGAGTCTGGCAGTCTGTTCCACGTCGTTGGAGCTTGAAAAGAGAAAGATCTTCAACCAGTAGTAGTTCTGAAGCGAAGTCATTCGTAGAAGGAGTCAGTCATTCGTCAGCACAGGAGCGTAGTTGTCGATTGATTTAATTTAACGTCTGTTCACAACAATGGTGGTATTAGACTAAAAATGACCCAATCCACACACACACACACACACACAACACACACCACACACCACACACACACACACAAATTTAAAACGGGCTGTGTAAGTGTGTGTGTGTGTGTGTGTTGTGTGTTGTGTGTGTGTGTGGTTGTGTGTGTACGTGCGTGCGCGTGCGGTGCGTGCGTGCGTGCGTGCGTGCGTGCGTGCGTGCGTGTGTGTGTGTGTGTGTGTGTGTGTGGTGTGTGTGTGTGTGTGTGCACTCATGTGTGAAAGGTACTACATATGAACATTAATACAATAACTATAAATAAACTTAATATTTACAATAGATTTGAAAGTATAGTGCTGGACATAACTGATGCAATTTGTATCATTTCTTCGCTGTAGATTATATCATTTAAAGATCCCATTTTTGCTACATCTATCCCAGATATGTTGTATAATATGGATAGCAATGGGCAATCAAAAAGAATATGTTCAATTGATATTGGATGACCACAAGCACATTCTACATTTTTTTTTGAAAAACTTAGTCTTCCATGAATTTAATCGAATTTTGTAAATGAGACTAGACAAGGATCATGAACACGGTAATATTTTTGACTTTGAAGGAAGCTTTTCTGTCATTTTACTACTTTCTAACATCGAATTTATTTCATGTTTTCTAATTTTAGTGTACTATTAGGATTATTTTCTAATAGCTCCTTCTTTTTGCTGATCTATCAGCCATTTCATTCCCCCAAATACCACAGTGAGATGGAATCCAGCAGAAATTCTACATTAATACCTTTACATATAATTGAATGTATTAAGTATTTTACCATCAAATATCAAATCTTTTCGAACTTTTGCATTCCAGTTTTGCAGACTGTAAAGAAACAGATTTCGAGTCAACACAAAGAAAAAATGCTATTAATCGCAATATCAACATCAGCTATGAAGGATAAGACCATAGGAATTGCATATAGTTCTGCTGTAAATATAGAAAAAACCTTTTCCTATACAAAATGACTTTCTGATCTTTAAGCAGGAATAGCAAATCCAGCCCTGTGTATGATTCCAAAAACTGAACCATCTGTAAAAATCTTTAAATGATTCGGATACTTATTTCTAGATGTTCTTTTGCTTCAACGGATATGAGATTGATGTTATCCTCTTTTTTTTTTTTTTTTTTTTTTTTTTTTTTTTAGAGTTATATAATCTGTATCAAATCTAGCAGAAATATGCTCCCATTAAGGAATAATGGGTATTATGGGAGCGTAGTTGTCGAGAAGGAATGTAGATTTTAAGGAGATCTGAGAGATAAGGTCCATTTTCAAAGAGAGAAGAGAAAGCGAGAGTTGAGATTTTGTACGAGATACGGTTGAGACATATAGCCAGTGATGAGAAGTAAGAGGCGAAATGTGGATCCTGTTTTCCTGCACTACAGACGACTCGGGCTGCATGATTTTGTTTTCGCTGTAATCTATTAGGTATTTTGGAAGGCCGGCCAAAAGTGAGTTGCAGTAATCTATTCTAGATAAGACAAAGGCACAAATGAGAGTTTTTGTAGCATCTGTAGAGAGAAGGTGACGTACGGAGCTGATTCTTCTTAGTTCTCTAATAAGCAATCTTGCAAATATTTGAAACCTGTTTCTCAAAGGAGAGCGATTGGTCAAGAATGACCCCTAGACTGCGGACAGGGGTGGAGACAGAGACAGTACAGTTTATTTGATAGTGACAGTTGAAGGCAGAGAAGGATGGTTAGGCTGTTTTTGTCACAAACATGAGGGTAGAGGTAGTATATAGGATAGCAAAGACCACTATGTGGAACCTCATTGTGGATTCATATGAACAAAATAGGAAGCTTTCAACGACGTTTTCTTGAAATGAAGGGACAATCTTTTTTTTTACAGGTGTAGGTGTGTAACCTTCAAGGACAATTGTAATTATGTGCCGATCATAAAAAGAAAAACGTTTCCCTTTCTCTCCCCATATGCATATATATATTATATATATATATATATATATATATATATATATATATATATATATATATATATTATATATATACATATATATATATGAATGTCAAATGGAAATACTGGAAGCGAATGCTTGGCCAAAGGTCCTTGACAGCAGAGAGCAATTTCAATGTCATGGAAATACGTGGCTGTGTTCCTGGAGAGCGATGCTGTATAACTAGAGTGCTTTGCTGATTTCATGTTTCCGATGATTCCACCATTTTCCTGTTATTCCCCTAGATCCCATCATTTCAGTAACAGCAAAAATAATGGTCTGGTATATAAGTATTATTCATTTTCAGAATTTGCTCAGATCGCATTTCTTTTTCGATAGAAAGAGATTGGATGTTAAAGTCATTCAGTTTTTTAAGTGAGGTGACTGCAGGCGGGAGTCTACACTCAATCTTAAAAAAGTCTAAGGACTATTTCCGCCAAACATGAACAACGTATGATCCAACGCCCATCTTGTGACGAATGTCATGAGAGAAGTGATTGCTCGTTCTTCATTTTCGTTGTCCTGAGTGCTGTTTGTCTTGCCTGAAGAAACCCTAAGAGGTCGAAACGCGTCGTGTTTTGTCTTATCATTCGTTTGTTCATGTTTGGCGGATATATGACTTAAGCTTTTTAATGAAGTAGTTCAGTTTGATAATTTCAGTTTAATTGATATTTATTGCATAACACAGCACCCGCATGTCTGTACTTTGGAAGCAATCAATATGTATCCACAACTTGAATAAGGACTACATGAATTCCACTTGAATTAACTTTATGTTTTTTTCCCCCTTAAACTGACTTGTTGAATTAAGGATATTGGATGATGTAGACAGAACTTGCGTGGACTTCGTCTGAGCAGTTTTACTTTGACTTGATTTATCACAAACTGTAAGGAATGTCCCCCAATTAGGATAAAAAGGTAAAATCTTTAAACCCGGCACCGGCAATCCACAGGCAGCAGTCAATGTCAAGTCGTCAAGAGGCAACCCACCGGAGGAGACACTGCACTGCTGCCGAGTCACTTCAGTGGTGTTCAGTGGCGCCTGTTCTGATCTAACATACGCAGGACACCACCTACTAAGCCCCCTACTGACGACAATAATTGCTTAGTCGCGGAGCCGGCGTGAGTGAGCTCTCCCTCCGGAGGGCGCCACCACGTCCGTCCAACGACAGCCCCCCCATGGACTCGCCGATACCGGTGACCCCGACGGAACAAACCAAGGCCACAGACGTGGAGAGGACATCGAAACTGAGGTCACCATGAGAGCAGGGCATGAAGGGCCACAGAATTTGAGACTTTTTTTTTATGCTGATCGATGAGATGAGGATGATTATGATGATGATGCTACGGATTTCCATTTCGGTCTGAGACTACATGACAGGGCTGTACTCTACGCTTCCTTTCATAATATATCCCGGCGTCAACCAGGCCCGAGAGATACAGACACCTGCAGTGTTGGTCAGGAAATTTGAGCAACACTCTCAGAAAAAGCATCCATTAAGTGATGAAACTCGACAGTTGTGGACGGTCATAATGGACTGGAATGAGCTGACGTACCAGTACGATGGGACCGTTAGCAGCTGAGTCCCTGGGTCAAGTAACGTCCATCTCTTTGTCTTCTCACTGTAACGCTGACCACAGAGACCGTCAGTATTCATTCCATCAGTTTGTCTTCAGTTTCTCTATGACAGAACAGCCGCAATAACAGCTAGCTCTCTCTCTCTCTCTCTCTCTCTCTCTCTCTCTCTCTCTCTCTCTCTCTCTCTCTCTCTCTCTCTCTCATGATTATGCAACAGGGGGGGGTCTATTGTGATGAGAACAGTGTTTGATGAATGGTCTTTTTCTGTATTTTCTAGTTATTAGTATGGTTTAACTGTTTTCTGTGTGTAGAGT
>JADBJO010026270.1:0-20000 GCA_016801955.1 Conus betulinus | reverse complement strand
TTGTGTGGCGATGGAAATGGATGACATGAGCCTAACCACATGCACAACAGTGCCGCAGGATCTTCACAGCTAGGAAGCTGGTGTCTTGACCAACAGGGGAAGCAAGTCGGACACAACTTCAAGCAATGCTTTCATCAGCAGTTCAGACAACTGTAGAAAGTCTGCTGTCTTCATTCCTAGACATTACCTGACATTCACAATACACACTTCTGCTACATCTGTACTTTTTCCAAAAAGTGAAAGGAAGGTTTTCTTTTTTCTTTTCAAATCATCTTTTAAATGCTCAATATCTAAACAGCTGATTGCTTAGGTGTTAACAAGAGAACACTTGTCCACAACTCTGTGGCATCACATAGGTTTATAATGGATATTTACTCATATAATCCTTGTGTCAAAGCTGTATGCTGCAGACAGCTTGTAGGTCCTGTCACATTTTCAGTTTTTGTAGATCTCCAAGTTCTGACCAATGTAAACACAGAGCAATACATAATGCTGGAGATACGGAAAGGGAGGGAGGGAGGGAGAGAGAGAGAGGGAGAGAGAGAGGGTGGGGTGGGATGTTGAGCGTGTGTGTGTGTGTGTGTGTGTGTGTGTGTGAGAGAGAGAGAGAGAGAGAGAGAGAGAGAGAGAGAGAGAGAGAGAGAGAGAGAGCAAATGGACGAATGATCTTTTCGTGCAGAAAAAAACATCCGCACAGACACAGTCAGTATTCTTCTTCTGTAATCAAGAGTGCGAACGTAATCAAACTTGAGAGAATGATGATATTGTTGACTTTGTCGTTTATTCCATGCATGAAGATGTCACAGAGTCTTAAAGGCTGCAAATCTGTTATTAACGTTTTCTGCAATAAAGCTGATATTACATTATTGTCATTTTCTCATATATTATGATCATTTTAAATTACTGCATCAGGTGTGATAAAGGACATGTTAAATGATTTTATACGCAAAAACTGTAACAAACATTTTGTCTACTTCACACCATTTAATGCCATTTCTACCAGGTAATGATGACAATATGAATTAATGCATCACTACGTACAGAGGTGAGATGGACCATATGATTATGGTAAAAGATCGTGCATATTACATAATTATGTTATGTATTACTGATGATGCGCATTTTCAATGTGAACGTGACCTGTTAGTTTCAAAAGAAAAAGGAACTGTGAGTACACTGTCTTTGAGATATAGATCTCTGGGACGCACTTTTCACCTTGAAATAACCAAGTGTGGTAATTGTATAACTGGCAGAGACAGAGACAGTAGCGTTAATGAAGGTCAGACCATTTCACAATAACTGGCAGAGACAGAGACAGCAGCACTAATGAAGGTCGCAACATGTCACAGTGCTGCCCTGGGGCGAAAGAGGAATCAATGGAGGAGGAGGAGGAGGAGGGAGGGGGTGGGGAGGGAGGGGTGAGGGCTTGGCAGTGGCAGGGAATGGAAGTGGGGTGATAGCACCTGAGGAAAGAAGTGGTCAGTGTGCAGTGTGTGGAAATGAACTCTTCCAAATGAGCACTGCCTTGCTAACGAAAGAAGTGACCAGTGTATAGAAATTAACTCTTCCAAATGAGCACTGCCTTGCTAAGAAAAGAAGTGACCAGTGTATAGAAATGAACTCTTTCAAATGAACTCTGCCTTGCTAAGGAAAGAAGTGGTCAGTGTATAGAAATGAACTCTTCCAAATGAGCACTGCCTTGCTAAGGAAAGAAGTGGTCGTGTGTGGAAATGAACTCCTCCAAATGAGCACTGCCGTCTGCTTTCCCAACCCACTCTGTGCCTTTCTTTCTCTATCACATGTACTCATCAGACGCTAGTCAAATGTAGAAAAATTATTCTCTTCTATCTTTCTTTTCTCAGCTATAGTAACTTAAGATTTGTCAACAACAACAACAAAATCACTCGTCAACCCACGAAGGTTCAAAGTCCTCAACTGATATACCGGTGACTCACAAAACTGTGCAAATATTAGTTATCCGCAAAGGACAGCACACGTTAAACGGGATTGGGTGAGAAGACAACTGATTCCTGTATGTGGAGTGACGATTTTGAAATCATTATTTAGCAAAACTCGTTCACCTATGGCTTTTACCACTTAGTCCACGAAATGCATCTTTCCAGACCTTACAGAAATGTTGTTGTTTTTTCAAATACGGAGAAGAAATTGATAATGAATCTGGACACAAAAAGGTCAGAAATGGTGGTATTTGACAACCAGAACTAAAGATGTTTGTTTCATCTTAACAATAACTTTGTTCCAAAAACTGACACCATAGATCACAAACGGAAAAGAAGTATACCAACAGACACATTTCCACTTCCTTGTCATGTCAACAAATCTTGACCAGAAATACTTTCTAGTTTTTGTAATCAGACATTTTTTTTTTCAAAAAGTTAGTTATATGAATTCTGGTGAAATTCTTGCAGAGCCAGTGTTTTATAATGATGGAAATACAGCTGGGAAAATGGTTATTTTGGGTAAAGCGTGGATCAATGAAGGAATAAACTTTATTTCCTTTTTGTGCTTGAAAATTGTCTATTTATTTCTTAGGAGCAATTTGAACAGAGCAGTGATGTTAATTTGAACGCTGTTACTTTCATCTTGCGTGACTCGTGCGCGAGTCATTAAGTGGAAAATGAGCATGTCCAGAAGGGCATGGGTTCGAATCTCAGCCATGGCTCGTCCCGAGATGGGGAAAAAAAAAAAAAAAAAAGGGGGGGGGGGGGGGGGGGGGGGGGGGGGGGCAAAGGGGGACATCCGGAGTCATGAACCGGGTGTGGCCCAACCCCCCTAGAGTGTCAGGAGTTAAGGGCCGAAACACTTGCTTGAAGGGGGCTTCTCTTCTGAGGACTCTCTGCTGCCACGCTCTCCACGAGTTTCTTTCTACTGATTCATGGGTAAACCATTGACTTCCGGGAATAGGCCGGAGGACGTCCGGGAAAGACCAGGCTACTAGAAACAAAAGGAAAAGATGCTCCCAGGATTCACCGAAAGGGGGAGAGAGAATGATGAATCCATCGGTGCTCAACCAATCACGACTGGAAATCCCAAACGGACTATGAACATGGACCAAATGGAATATCCATGTGTCTGTGGAAAAAGCGTTTCGCTACCACCCGTGGCATGAAGATCCACAGAACAAAGATGGGATGTGTGAAGACTCATCTGAATGAGCAGCAGCGCACTGCATCAGCAGATAAGACGTCGGAAGACCAAGGCCAGGATTTAAACCACAGTGCCAAGGACATCCACGCTGTTGGTTCGGATGAGGAATTTGCACAGGCCCTCGATGCCAGGCGCCTGAAACTCAACCTGCCACGAGCAAACGAGACTGAAAGATTGGAGAAAACTGGATGCAAAAATCGTCCAAAGACTCGATGCACTGATAGGGAAAAAAGCACCCTGGAACACAAACTAGCCACATATGGGGGACATTGTGTATGCCACATGTAGAGACGCCTATGGAGCAAAACTACCTAAAGAGAAAACACCTCCAAAGAAATCCAGACGCCAAGAAGAGATGGACAAGATCAGGGTCCAAAAGAAAAACCTCAAGAAGCAAATGAAGACCGCACTGCCAGCTGAAAAACAAGGCTTGGAAAAACTCTGGGAAGACCTGAAAGCAAAACACAGCGCCCTCAGCAAAGCGGAATCTGCGAGGAAGAGGAGAGGAGCAAAAAAAAAGAAGACACAAAGAGCGCTTCTTCAGAGACCCTTCCAGTTTGCCAGAACTCTGTTTGAGCAGCCAAAATCTGGGACCCTAAGTGTGGACAAAGAAGTTCTTGAGCAGCATCTGAGGAAAACATACTCTGACTCACAGAGTAAAGCACCACTCGACATTCAAGGTCTGGTGTGGCCAACCAACCCTGAGGAACAGTTCAATGACAAGCCTCCAACGTTGGCGGAAAAATCAAGAAGGTGGTCGACAAAGCAGAGCCAAATCATCACCAGGGCCAAACGGAATACCTTACCAGCTGTACAAGAAATGTCCCAAGGTGCTGGAGTGGCTCCACAGGCTGCTGCGATCAGCTGGAGAAAACCAGAAGATCAGCGGCCAGTGGATGACGGCAGATGGTGTGTACATCCCCAAAGAGCAAAACTCAAGTGACATCAGCCAGTTCAGGCCAATATCACTACTGAACGTCGAAGGGAAAATCTTCTTCTCTGTCATGGCAGCAAGGCTGACCAAATACCTCATGGAAAACAAGTACTTGGATGTGTCAGTCCAGAAAGGTGGCATCCCAGGCGTGGCTGGCTGTGTAGAACACGCCACAATGATCTGGACGCAATCCAAAGAGCAAAAACAGAAAAGAGAGACCTGGACGTAGTGTGGCTTGATCTGGCAAACGCATATGGATCTGTACCCCATGAGATGATACAGTTGGCTCTTGAGATGTACCATGTGCCAAAGAACATCCGCGACATGCTCAAGAAGTACTTCAATGGCTTCTCAATGCGGTTCTCTACCAAGGAGTACACACAACAGATTGGATCAACTTGGAAGTGGGCATTGCAATGGGCTGTGCAATTCCCCAATACTGTTCGTGTTGGCAATGGAAGTCATCTTGAAAGCAGCACAAGCAAACGCAAGACAAACAGACCTTGGTGATGGATACAAGATGCCCCCTCTCAAGGCCTTCATGGATGACACTACAGTGATTTCATCCAGAAGACGAGACACACGTCATGTGCTGGAGAGGCTGGATGACATAGTTGCCTCATCCAGAATGAAGTTCAAGCCAAAGAAATCACGGAGTCTCTCACTGAGGAAAGGAAAAGTGGCCGAATCTGTGGTCTTCAGTGTTGCCAACCAGGCCATTCCAACAGTTTCAGAAGAGCCAGTCAAGAGCCTTGGAAGATGGTATGATGATACGCTGAAAGACACACAAAGAGCAAAAGAAAAACCAAACAGATGTCGGAAGAAGGCTTGGAGACCATTGACCAGTGTGGGCTCCCTGGCAAATACAAGGTCTGGTGTCTGCAGTTCATGCTGATACCAAAGCTCCTATGGCCTCTGATGATATACGACATCTGCACCAGCATAGTGGAGGCAATGGAATCCAAAATCAACAAGTTCACAAGGAAATGGCTTGGTGTCCCACCCTGTCTGACTGACATAGCGCTGTACTGTCGCCAAGCAAAGCTGAAACTACCACTGAAATCCATCCTGGAGGAATACAAAGCAGGGAAGATCAGACTTCAAAGCATGCTGGAGGACTCAGGAGACAAGGTGGTAGAAGCAATCAAGCCCCAGCTGAAGACAGGCAGAAAATGGAAAGTTCAAGAGGCGATGGATTCTGCAAAAGAAAGTCTCAAGATCAGAGAAATAACAGGACACACACAGACCAACAGACAAGGACTGGGAATGACCAAAACTGAATGGTGGTCAAAGGCCAAAGGAAAAGCCAAAAGAGACATGATGATTCAGGAGATGAGAAAAGAAGAAGACCAAAAAAGACTCCAAAAAGCAGTCCAGCAGAGCCAGCAAGGGCAATGGACAACGTGGGAGAATGCACTCCAAAGAAGTCTCACTTGGAATGACATTTGGCACATGGCCCCTCTCAGGATCAGCTTCATTCTCAGATCTGCATATGACCTTCTGCCCTCAAATGCAAACCTGGTGAAGTGGGGAAAAAACAGACGATCCTTCATGCCCCCTCTGCCATGAAAAACAAACAGTGGAGCATGTCCTTAGCTCATGTAAAGTAGCCCTGGCTCAAGGAAGGTACACATGGAGGCACAACCAAGTGCTCAAAGAGATTGTACAAGTAGTCTGGGCTAGTACCAACACCACAAAAGGGAAAATCAGGACTCCAAAAGCACCGGCAACATCTTCACGGCAGGAGGCAGCGAATCATGGCCAAGAACAACAGTGCCACTCGGAACATGCAGGCAGAGTCTGCTGGACGGGGCAGATGACTGGGAGTGCACTGCAGACCTCCCAGAATGGAAGAGTCACCCAGAGATCATCAGCAAGAGTGGCATGAGACCAGACATAGTAGTCCACTCTCAGTCAACAAGCAGCTGATCATGATCGAGCTCACGGTGCCATATGAGAACAGAATGGAGGCAGCTCAAATCTACAAGACTGAAAAGTATGCTGATCTGGCAAACAGCCTGAGGAGAGAAGGCTATCAGGTCAAAGTCCTCACAGCAGAAATTGGAGCTAGGGGGTTTGTAGGAACGTCTGCATACAGCCTCATGAAACAGCTCTCAGTTGCAGGGAGGGAAAAAAAAAACAGAGCCCTGAAAGCAATGGCAGAAGCAGCAGAGAGGTGTTCAAGCTGGATCTGGTCAAGGAGGAACAAAAGTGAACTTCATAAGGCTTAACTTTCCTACAAATATCAGGTGTCCCAATGGCTCAGTGGTTAGTGCGCGAGTCATTAAGTGGAAAATGAGCATGTCCAGAAGGGCATGGGTTCGAATCCCAGCCATGGGCTCGTCCCGAGATGGGGAAAAAAGGGGGCAGCAGAGGGACATCCGGAGTCATGAACCGGGTGTGGCCCAACCCCCCTAGAGTGTCAGGAGTTAAGGGCCGAAACAATCAATGACAAACGTTTATTCGCATTTAATTCACAGACAATTAAGCATAAGCCATAACTGGAATTGATGAATGTATACATACTGAGCCTGTCTTTTACATCATAATATTATTCACTGATACTTCATCTATCAGTGCTCATTGCACCCCTCCCTCCCATACTACAAGGATTTCTTAACAAGCTGTCATACAACTGTAGAACTGAAGAGTTCATTGCTCACAGACACTTTAGATACAAGTATTTCATTATAAAATGTCTCTTACATAAGATGATGCTTACAGGCACAGATCAAACTGTAAATGCATGTGGATCTTGTACATTGTGCTGTTATTACTATGATTGTACCCTTCTAGAACATTGTACATTATTACTCTGTATAAGCCTCATGGGTAACGTACAGAACCTTCATAAACCAGATTGTGTTGTAATCCCCTCAGTCCCAATTTTCATGGTATATATTATTTGATCTCTCTCTCTCTCTCTCTCTCTCTCTCTCTCTCTCTCTCTCTCTCTCTCTCTCTCTCTCTGCCTGTTTGTCAGCCCTTCTGTGGTGATTTTTTTTGTCTACTTCAGAATCATATTTTAATAACATATCATGATCATGAGTAATGTTTATTTATTTGTACGCTTTTAAAAATATTCATTTTAACTTATACGAATAGCTTTTTATCCCATTTATCTTTTTGTATGTATCATGATGCATACGATCTTGATTAAGCTGTTGTTTAATATCCACTTGCTATTGTGTATTGTGTAGGCTAAATGAACATGAGTTTGTGTCCTGTTTCATGTGAGAACTCTGTTTCAGGTGGATCATTCATAGCTTTGTTATCAAGAACATGCTAGAAATATCTACTCCAAGAACCTGAATATCAATGTGAATAAAAACAAAATAAAATAAATAACGAACAAGTAGCGTAACTCTTGCGCCTGTGATGGCACGCCCATAACTCAAATGATTTCTGCTTATGAAACCGAGTCACCTAGCAGAAATGACAGCACAGAGCACACAGAACAAACAGCAGAAATGACAGCACAGAGCACACAGAACAAACAGCAGAAATGACAGCACAGAGCACACAGAACAAACAGCAGAAATGACAGCACAGAGCACACAGAACAGACAGCAGAAATGACAGCACAGAGCACACAGAACAAACAAGGAGACATCCCCTAAAAAGGATATTCTAAGTTTACCTATATAACTCGTACCAGACACATCTTCGGAGTCCTAACAACTGTAGAAATGAACAAACACATATAAACGTTTAAGATTTCTTTTCATACCAATCAAACTGGGGTTACCTGTATGTGTTACTGTCTATATTCAAGATCGAAAAGGCACGCTTGTTGTGTTTAACGGACTAAATATTCAACCGCCGTGATTTTTTAAGAGCTCATGATACCATACTTGAAACATGAGGGTATAAGAAAGTTATATGTTTATCAGAAAAAAAACGTCTTTTTTCCAAGTGCAAACGCTTTATTTGCATGTAAAGAAATTTACAAGTGGAAAACGTGAAAAAAAACAGCACTACAAAAACCAAAAAATGACAGTAGATGTTATTTTACATAAATACACTATAAAAAGCTGCAATAAGTTTGCAAAAAGAACAGCGATTCCTATTTAACATATACATATTACAAAATAAGTACAACATTGTGTCTACACTGGCAATGTCACACATTAAACTTACTATTTTGGAGCGTTGTCCTTTTTTTTTTTCAAATCAATAGTCAGAGAGAGACAGACAGACAGACAGACAGAGAGACAGACAGACAAACAAAGTGACAGACAGACAGAGACAGAAAACACACACACACACACACACACACACACACACACACACACACACACACACATAGATCCCTTAAGTTTTCTATACAGAAGCATAGGAATCGACATCAACAGTACAAATAAATTACTTATCCAGAAATGACGGTTGACTTTTAGCTGCCACGCCAGGCTTTGCTCAGGACTACACATATACATAAACGAGCGCGCGCGAGCCCGCGCACACACAAATCTTAGTTTTCAATATAAAAAAAATCATATTGTTGCCCATTTGTTTGCAAAAATGAACATAGTTCATACTCATTTTTGCAATGCATTTTTTCTACTTGGTATTTGGTTTTTAAATATTTCCTGAAGACAGGAAACAGAGGAAGCACCTTTTCAAGTCTGGATTTATATACAAAGAACTTTGCAGAGATAATAATGTAATCGAGTATGATGTCAGTTTTTATCCGAGAGTCAGTGCCAAACAGAACAAGTTCCTTTGATAATACAATTTCAGGTACACTAGAGCAATTGTCTTTTAAGAAATTCTGAACGTCAGTCCAAAAATGTGTTGTCACGTCGCGTGTGAAAAATAGATGATCTATAGTTTCCTTTTCAGACTTACTAAAAGTACATTTGTTATTTCCAATGGTGTTCATTTTTTCAAGGACAATATTTGTAGCCAAGATCCTGTGAATTAATCTCATCTGAAACGTTTCAGTTTAATTTCTTTTATTTTGTGTGTGTGCGAAGAAAATATATTTTTCCGGTTCAATTCTTTACAATTTGTATTGTTCCATTTCTCACAGCACCTTGGCTCTTTGTGCTCCAAATGATATTAAGAGCTTTTTCAGTGGTCGTAGGCATATTACTAGTGAATCTGATATTCTTCGTTTGAGTATATTTTCTGACAGATTGCACACAACCTAGGTATAGCATAAAGTTTGTTTGAACGGTATGCTTTTGCTTGAATTCTCCATATGTCATGAACGACCCTGCTTGGTTTATTAAATCCGCAATACGATATACACCTTTGTCGTTGATATCTTAATGGAGTGTCCTGCGCGTGCCTGTACCCATTGTCAACACAGCGCAGGCCTCCAAGGGTGGTACAGGACTGCTCTAAAGGCAGGTGGAGACAGTGCTTCTCTGGGGGTCCTCCCCAGCACCTTCGGGTGTTTCTTTTTCTTCTTTGCCTTAACTAGGCTGACCCTGGAGAAAGGTCCAGTGACGGTGTGAGGAAAGACCCACTGACCACAGGGAAAGTCCTGTTGACAGTGGGAAAGACTAAAACTTAGGATTCTCTCTTGAGGGCACATAAGACCGTATGGCGAAAGCTTGGCTGTGTCCGGAGTTTGCACTGTCTTCATCTGTCGCGGGCAGGGGTGGTTAGGTCTGTTAGGTGTGCTCGACAGCAGCTGAGGGTAATGTTTTTTTCGCCGGTGGGCTCTGCACGGGCTGGTACACCCATGGGGATGCTACTTTAAGGCTGTTACGAGTTGCATCCTGTAGTCTGATTTACCTCTGTTCAGGAGCAGTTATGTCCCTTGATATCTTAATGGAGTGTCCTGCGCGTGCCTGTACCCATTTTCAACACAGCGCAGGCCTCCAAGGGTGGTACAGGACTGCTTTAAAGGCAGGTGGAGATAGTGCTTCTCTGGGTCCTCCCAGCTCCTTCGGGTGTTTCTTTTTCTTTCTTTGTCTATCCAATCCTTGAAACACAAACTTTTTCCTGTCTTTTTTTTTAATGTTTTTATTGTAAAAAAAAAATGTTTTCAGCCAAAAGAGCACTAGGATCCACAATACCTACTTTGTCACCAGAGATTTTATATGCTTGGAAAGTGTCATTCCAAAAGGCATTAGCCTCTTTTCGGCTAACTGGTAAAGCATAACCATATTTTTCGAGAAAAGACATCTTCTTCTTCTTCTTCTTCTTCTTTCTCTTCTTCTTCTTCTCCTCTCTCCTCCTCCTCCTCCTCCTCCTCCTCTCTCCTCTTCCTTCTCCTCCTCCTTCTGCTTCTTCGTTTTCTTCTCCACCTCCTCATTCTTATTGTAATCACTACTACTACTACTACCACCACCACCACAACTACTACTACCGCTGCTGCTGCTGCTGCTACTACTACTGCTACTACTACTACTACTACTACTACTACTACTACTACTTTATTATTAATATCATCGTTATCATTACCATATCATTATCATTATTATCGTTATTACTATCATTTACATCTTAACTCATGCTCTCAGACTGGGCGTTGTCAGCTCAACAAATTCTTTTCTACTGCTGAGCTATGAACACAAACAGTGACATAAGCCATGCACTGTGAGCAGAGGAAGAAAAAACTGAACAGTAGAAGAAACCTACCGTATTTTTAAGCAACTCCAACACACTGTCTGACTCTGTAAAAGGCACACAACACGATGGCTGTACACACAGTTCTGGCCTATCCACTGGCTGGTTGAGGAGGTTGTCAGATGTGACGATGGCTGTACACACAGTTCTGGTCTGTCCACTGGCTGGTTGAGGAGGTTGTCAGATGTGACGATGGCTGCACGTCTGTACGTGGTGACAGTCAGACGCCCACTGGCGGGATCCAGGCCTGCCTGCTGGTTATGTCTGCAGGATGCAGGGTGTGACGTACTTAGCTACAACCCTGTTCTGTTGTCCACGTCATCACTCACATGTCCTGAACGCTTAAACTATAGCTCCTCCCATCTCATGCACACACACACACACACACACACACACACACACACACACACACACACACACACACACATAGATGGCAAAGAAACTCATTAACATAAATGTGTGTAACAAGCTCATTCTTTGGATAATTGATTTTCTAACACAGAGGGACACAGTCTGTTCGATATCGAAGTGTTGTTTCGTCTTCCAGAGTCATTTCAACTGGCGCGCCCCAGGGTACTGTTTTATCACCAGTGCTTTTTACTCTGTACACAAATGATTGTCAGGAAGTGATTCAACTTTGTACATTAAATATTCAGATGACTCAGCACTTGTGGATCTTTCCAACTCTGATTCTGTTTACTTCAAGGAGTTCAAAGATTTGTTGACTGGTGCGATCATAACTATCTTGATCTGAATGTAACAAAAACGAAAGAAATGTGGATTGATTTTAGAACGAATCCAAAAGCTGTACCACCGCTTTCTATCAAAGGTGCTGAAGTAGAACGTGTTGAATCATACAAATATTTTAGGAACTATTATAGATAATAAGCTGAATTTTAAATCCCATGTTGAGTATGTCCACAAAAAATGTCAAACCAGATTATATTGTCTTCGCAAGCTGCGATCATTTCATGTGAATACTGACATTCTTCGGACATTTTATACATGCTTCTTGGAATCTGTTTTAACTTTCTCATTTATGTGTTGGTATGGTGGGTTGACTGTGAAGAGTAGAAATGTGCTTGAGAAAGTGGTGAACGTGGGAGGAAAAATCGTTGGTGAGAGACAAAAAAAGTCTGAGTGAGCTGTACAGGTGCCGTGTTGTTTGTAAAGCGAAGAAAGATTGCGTGTGACCAGACCCACGTTCTTGCAAATCAGTATGACCTTCTTCAGTCAGGACGAAGATATCGATCGGTTAAATGCAGAAGTGTGTCAGATTTAAACAAAATTTTATTCCCCTGTCCATTGATTTTATGAACCGAGGAGATGTTTGAAAATGGGTAATGTGACAAAATTATTGTTTATTTGCTGTGAATGTGTGCGACCACAAATTGATTTCTCAAATTGAGATAATAAAGTTTACTTGACTTGACTACACTTACATGTGTGTGTGCGCGTGCGCGCGCGCACACACACACACACACACACACACACACACACACACACACACACACACACACACACACACACACACACACACACACACACACACACACACACACACACACACACACACACACACACACACACATGCACACACACACACACACACACACACACACACACACACACACACACACACACACACACACACACACACACACACACACTCACATAAAAAGAAACATAAAAAGAAAACAGAATCTTGATTTGATAAAGAATGTGATAAGAAATTTTTAAAAAAACTCGCAAAGTCAGAAAACCACTTGCAAAATCTTGTAAGACTAAAAAGGAAGCTAATGTCAATTAAAGGAAAGACTACAACCACCTACCTGTCACCCAGAGCAGTCAGCTGTGCTTGCACGTGCGACTTGGGAGCATGCACAGTAATCCAGCAGGTGATTATTACAGACAGAAAGCCTTATCCAGGACACTGGCATGCGCTGTAACCCAGAAGGTGCTTATTACAGACAGAAAGCCTTATCCATGACACTGGCATGCAGAGTAACCCAGCAGGTGCTTATTACAGACAGAAAGCCTTATCCAGGACACTGGCATGCAGAGTAACCCAGCAGGCGCTTATGACAGACAGAAAGCTTTATCCAGGACACTGGCATGCAGAGTAACCCGGCAGGTGCTTATTACAGACAGAAAGCCTTATACAGGACACTGGCATGCTTGATGTGAGCCACCAGGCAAAGTGCAGCTGCCTTACAATCCCTGTACAGCAGATCCATCTGTATGGAAATCATCTCTGTCGGTCATTCAGACCTCCACTTTACAGTTGATCCATCTGTATGGAAATCATCTCTGTCAGTCATTCAGACCTCCACTTTACAGCAGATCCATCCGTATGGAAATCATCTCTGTCAGTCATTCAGACCTCCACTTTACAGCTGATCCATCTGTATGGAAATCATCCCTGTCAGTCATTCAGACCTGTACTTTACAGCAGATCCATCTGTATGGAAATCATCCCTGTCAGTCATTCAGACCTCCACTTTACAGCAGATCCATCTGTATGGAAATCATCTCTGTCAGTCATTCAGACCTCCATCAACAGGAGGAGGCTTCACACTAAAAACAAAGGGCGTAGCCAGACTCTCAGATTCACCATTGACCATAACACAGGAAACAGCCTGCTGCAGTGAATGAACCATAGACCCTAACACAGGAAACAGCCTGCTGCAGTGAATGAACCATTGACCCTAACACAGGAAACAGCCTGCTGCAGTGAATGAACCATTGACCATAACACAGGAAACAGCCTGCTGCGTGAATGAACCATTGACTATAATACAGGAAACAGCCTGCTCAGTGAATGAACCATTGACCATAACACAGGAAACAGCCTGCTGCAGTGAATGAACCATTGACCATAACACAGGAAACAGCCTGCTGCAGTGAATGAACCATTGGCTATACACAGGAAACAGCCTGCCGCAGTGAATGAACCATTGACCCTAACACAGGAAACAGCCTGCTGCAGTGAATGGATCGTTGATCCTGGCGCATGCTTAGGAGGAAAATGTTTACTCCTGATATATTTTGTCCTGTGAGTTTCACACACACACACACACACACACACACACACACACACACACACACACACACACACACACACACACACACACACACACACACACACACACGTGCACACGCACTTCTGCACACGCACACACACGCGCACACACATACACACACACACACACACACACACACACACACACACACACACATGTCAAAAATATACATTGTATATGTGGTCATAACATATCAGCCGATCACATTCTTCTGTGTAAATTTATGAAAAAAATCATCATCCAAATACGTCTGTACAGGCTATTCAAAATGTTTTCCTGTCAGCAAGTGAAACATACCTTTTCTTTTTGCACTGAGCTAAAAGTCCAACTGGCATATACTTATAATAGAGAACAGTCAGCTGTGTGAGAAGAAGAGTTATGTTTTGTTTGCTTTTTTTTTCATCTTTGATGAAGTGGATTTTATTATTTTTGTGTTATAGCTGTACATAAGTTAAACCTTTTGACTCGTTATGTTAACCTCTTTTTTCCCAGCCCCGATTTTTTTCTCTTTTTTTTTTCGTCAAATATCACGTAATTTGGAAAGACGTAAAACAAAATAACAACAACAACACTCACACACACACACATCGTGTACACACACACACACACACACACACACACACACACACACACACACACACACACACATACACACACACGCACACGCGCGCGCGCACGCACGCACGCACGCACGCACGCACACACACACACACACACACACACACACACACACACACACACACACACACATGCGCCCACGCACATACATGGGCCCATGCCCTTACATCATACACACACGTGTACACTCACTACACACATACCAAAGCAAAAAAACAAACAAAAAATGGTAGGTAGGCACTCGGGGTCTGACCAACGCGTTGGGCTAATCCGCTGAGTCGTAGCCACGACACCCTCTTCTTCAATTGTCTCATCTTAGTTGTTCATTCATTTATCCATCAACTTCAAGCCATGCGTAGTGTGGTCTCAAAACTTAGCAGATGTGGTGTAGCGTATATGGACTAGTACGCACGAAGTGACGCCTCCTTGATGAAACTGAAACTGAAACTCTGTGTGTGTGTGTGTGTGTGTGTGTGTGTGTGTGTGTGTGTGTGTGTGTGTGTGTGTGTGTGTGTGTGTGAGCGCGCGCCTGCATGCGTGTGTGCGTTGATGAAACTGAAACTGAAACTGTGTGTGTGTGTGTGTGTGTGTGTGTGTGTGTGTGTGTGTGTGTGTGTGTGTGTGTGTGTGTGTGTGTGTGTGAATGGATGTGTGTGTGTGTGTGTGTGTGTGTGTGTGTGTGTGTGTGTGTGTGTGTGCGTGCGTGCGTGCGTGCGTGCGTGCGTGTATGTATGTGTCCTTCATATATAAATGTTAATTGCTAAAACTTGTAGAGCGCCCTGTAGCCTACGTTGTTAAGATGGGCGCTGTAGAAATTATCGTCATTATTATTAAGGACAGTGACATTGTTGACATGTCTAGTGCTATTGTTACTGTTAAGGACAGTGACATTGTGGACATATCTAGTGCTATTGTTACTGTTAAGGACACTGATATTGCGGACATGTCTAGTGCTATTGTTACTGTTAAGGACACTGATATTGCGGACATGTCGAATGCTGTTGTTACTGTTAAGGACACTGATATTGCGGACATATCTAGTGCTATTGTTACTGTTAAGGACACTGATATTGCGGACATGTCGAGTGCTGTTGTTACCGCTAAGGACAGTGACATGGTGGACATTTCTAGTGCTGCTGTTTCTGCTTAAGGACAATGACATTGTGAACATTCTTAGTGCTGTTCTTGCCGTTAAAAGAGAGTGATTATGTTGAGGTGCCATTTCTTTTAATGAGATTCTGACTATTTCAGAAAGATCTTCAATGTTTCAGTGAGTGGCCATTAATTCAGGGTGGACAGAGACAACACGTTGTCAGTGTCAGGGGATGACAGAACACAAATAGCACTGACACTGACTGAAGTTTAATTGTTTGGGAGCCATTTCAAAGCTTTCAGTGGCTGTCATTACTATAGCCAGGACAGACAGAGACAATGGTCACTGTCAGGTGATGAGAGAACACACACTGGGCTCAAACTGACAGAAGTTGTTGTGGAGCCCATCTCAATGCTTTCAGTCGTTCTCATTACGCCAGGGTAGACCGAGGCAGTCGCCACTGTAAGGGGATGGGAGAATACACACAGCACATGGACTATGAAGGCTTGATAGTATCAGAAAGACATTGACTGTTTGTTATTTTTTGTCAGAAAGATTTCGAATGTTTCAGAACGATTTTGATTGTTTCAGTGATTTTTCTTGTGTTTGCGAGATGATTATCGTCATCTGTGCCATTTCCCCAATACTGTTCGTGTTGGCAATGGAAGTCATCTTGAAAGCAGCAACAAGCAACGCAAGACAAACAGACCTTGGCGATGGATACAAGATGCCCCCTCTCAAGGCCTTCATGGATGACACTACAGTGATTTCATCCAGAGAAGACGAGACACGTCACGTGCTGGAGAGGCTGGACGACATAGTTGCCACATCCAGAATGAAGTTCAAGCCAAAGAAATCACGGAGTCTCTCACTGAGGAAAGGAAAAGTGGCCGAATCTGTGGTCTTCAGTGTTGCCAACCAGACCATTCCAACAGTAACAGAAGAGCCCAGTCAAGAGCCTTGGAAGATGGTATGATGATACGCTGAAAGACACACGAAGAGCAAAAGAAACCAAACAGATGTCGGAAGAAGGCTTGGAGACCATTGACCAGTGTGGGCTCCCTGGCAAATACAAGGTCTGGTGTCTGCAGTTCATGCTGATACCAAAGCTCCTATGGCCTCTGATGATATACGACATCTGCACCAGCATAGTGGAGGCAATGGAATCCAAAATCAACAAGTTCACAAGGAAATGGCTTGGTGTCCCACCCTGTCTGACTGACATAGCGCTATACTGTCGCCAAGCAAAGCTGAAACAACCACTGAAATCCATCCTGGAGGAATACAAAGCAGGGAAGATCAGACTTCAAAGCATGCTGGAGGACTCAGGAGACAAGGTGGTAGAAGCAATCAAGTCCCAGCTGAAGACAGGCAGAAAATGGAAAGTTCAAGAGGCGATGGATTCTGCAAAAGAAAGTCTCAAGATCAGAGAAATAACAGGACACACACAGACCAACAGACAAGGACTGGGAATGACCAAAACTGAATGGTGGTCAAAGGCCAAAGGAAAAGCAAAAGAGACATGATGATTCAGGAGATGAGAAAAAGAAGACCAACAAAGACTCCAAAAAGCAGTCCAGCAGAGCCAGCAAGGGCAATGGACAACATGGGAGAATGCACTCCAAAGAAGTCTCACTTGGAATGACATTTGGCACATGGCCCCTCTCAGGATCAGCTTCATTCTCAGATCTGCATATGACCTTCTGCCTTCAAATGCAAACCTGGTGAGTGGGGGAAAACAGACGATCCTTCATGCCCCCTTTGCCATGAAAAACAAACAGTGGAGCATGTCCTAAGCTCATGTAAAGTAGCCCTGGCTCAAGGAAGGTACACATGGAGGCACAACCAAGTGCTCAAAGAGATTGTACAAGTAGTCTGGGCTAGTACCAACACCACGAAAGGGAAAATCAGGACTCCAAAAGTACTGGCAACATTCTTCACGGCAGGAGGCAGCGAATCATGGCCAGGAACAACAGTGCCACTCGGAACATGCAGGCAGAGTCTGCTGGACGGGGCAGATGACTGGGAGTGCACAGCAGACCTCCCAGAATGGAATAGTCACCAGAGATTATCAGCAAGAGTGGCATGAGACCAGACATAGTATTACACTCTCAGTCAACCAAGCAGCTGATCATGATCGAGCTCACGGTGCCATATGAGAACAGAATGGAGGCAGCTCAAATCTACAAGACTGAAAAGTATGCTGATCTGGCAAACAGCCTGAGGAGAGAAGGCTATCAGGTCAAAGTCCTCACTGCAGAAATTGGAGCTAGGGGGTTTGTGGGGAACGTCTGCATACAGCCTCATGAAACAGCTCTCAGTTGCAGGGAGGGAAAAAAACCAAAGCCCTGAAAGCAATGGCAGAAGCGGCAGAGAGGTGTTCAAGTTGGATCTGGTCAAGGAGGAACAAAAGTGAACTTCATAAGGCTTAACTTTCCTACAAATATCAGGTGTTCCTGTGGCTCAGTGGTTAGTGCGCGAGTCATTAAGTGGAAATGAGCATGTCCAGAAGGGCATGGGTTCGAATCCCAGTCATGGCTCATCCCAATGGGGGAGAAAAAAAAAAAGGGGCAGCAGAGGGACATCCGGAGTCATGAACCGGGTGTGGCCCAACCCCCCTAGAGTGTCAGGAGATAAGGGCCGAAACACTCGCTTGAAGGGGGCTTCTCTTCTGAGGACTCTCTGCTGCCACGCTCTCCACGAGTTTCTTTCTACAGAAGAGTTTTTGATAATTTCATCGATTTCTTTTTCTATAAAAAGACTGTGTTGTTTTTGTGTGTGTGGTGATTTTGATTATTTTGGATGATTTTACTTGCTTCAGTGCTTTGATTATTTCAGAGAGATTTATTAAGAGGTTAGCAATAACTGTTGCTGAAGTCGGATGATACGTCTCCACTGTGGATTGTAAACGTGGTATGAAGATCGACGTTATAAATGTTCTACTGCAAATGAAAAACTGTTATCTGACTGTGATTTCATGAGGGAATAGGACCAGCTCAGTTTGCACTTCATGTTCACTAAGGCGTCTTCCAAGACCAGTTCGTCCTCAGCACAGTGTAGATTTCCACAGAAGAAGGTCCAGGCCTCAGGCTCACTGACCTTTTTCCCAGCACCTTAAAACCCACAGCACAGAACTTTCAGAAAAGCAGCAGAATCATCAACTGGTTGGTGGGGGCTGCTCTGTGGAAGAACTGAAAGAAAACCTAATTGTCATGTTGAACCATGTTGTGTACAGTACAGGACAGAAAAAGCAGCAGAATCGTCAGCTGGTTGGTGGTGGCTGCTCTATGGAAGAAGAACAGACAGAAAACCCAGTTGTTATGTTGAACCATGACGCAAGTGACTGTGATGAACCTCCAAACAGCAGCGCCCTCTCGTGTGCATCACGTATGTCTGTTCGCGTGTGTCTGTTTGTGTGTAGGTGGGGGGGGTGGGGCAGTGGGGGAAGGGGTAGTCGCAGTGATTCGCGCAACACCCTGCGATGTATGCAGGCGGACGTGGTGTGTGTGCATGTGTTTTTGTGTGTGTTGGTGTGTCGAGAGCGGGAGGTTTGTGGAAGGAGGCGGGGGTGGGGGGGGGGGATGGGGAATGAGGAAGTGAAGGGCGGTGTGTGTGTGTGTGTGTGTGTGTGTGTGTGTGTGTGTGTGTGTGTGTGTGTGTGTGTGTGTGTCTGTCTGTCTGTCTGTCTGTGTCTGTGCAGGCTTGCGGGCGTGTGCGTGCGTGCGTGTGCGGGTATGCGCGCGCGCGCGCGCGCGCGCGTGTGTGTGTGTGTGTGTGTGGGTGTGGGTGTGTGTGTGTGTGTGTGTGTGTGTGTGTGTGTGTGTGTGTGTGTGTGTTTGCGTGCGTGTTGTTAATTGTTTTATGATCACTGCAACCAAATATTCCGTTTGTAAGAGGAAAATAAATTGAAATGAACTGAATTGTCGTCTACAGTACAGGACAGTGACTTCTTTCAGTCTGAGCAGCAACTGGGTGAGCTACGGATATTCAGGCTGGTTCTCTGCGTTCACTGTGCTATTGGTAGTTCAACGTCTAGTGTTCAGTCGTTATGGATATTCAGGCTGGTTCTCTGCGTTTACTGTGCTATTTTTAGTTCAACGTCTAGTGTTCAGTCGTTATGGATATTCAGGCGGGTTCTCTTTACGTTTACTGTGCAATTGTTGGTTCAACGTCTTGTACTGAATTATTCCTCTCTCTCTCTCCTCTCTCTCTCTCTCTCTGTTTATGTATGCGTATGTGATGTTTACGTATGTCCATTTTTGTGTGTGTGTGTGTGTGTGTGTGTGTGTGTGTGTGTGTGTTGTGTGTGTGTGTGTGTGTGTGTGTGATACGTTATAGTGAGATTGCCTTACTATTTTCTTTTTTTTTTTTAAATGTAGTTTTTTTTCTTATTGCTGGTTTTAATTTTGTCAATTGATGTAATTGTTCCCTTTTTTGTTTATTGTTATTTTTGAGGGCATAGTGTAAAAAAGCTTCCAGCTTATCTATTCACCCTCATTTAAAGATTTCGAGTTTCGAGTTT
>JADBJO010026269.1:15000-22728 GCA_016801955.1 Conus betulinus | reverse complement strand
CCACGTCCATGTGTCTTTTGTGGGACATTTCAAGCAAAACTTTCAAGACACATGAAGAGAGAAGCATAAGGAAGAAGAGAGTGTGAAAGCAGCTTTACTTCTGCCCCCTCAGGAACAGTTGAGAGTGTTTGAATCTTTAAGAAAAGAAGGAATCCTCAAAAAAAAAATATCCAGCATCGGGATGAAGGAAAACAGCTGCTGAGGGAAAGGAAGCAGGGTAGCACAGGTGTAGTGATGTGTAGTGGGTGTAACGGCTTCTTTAGCAGAAAAGTAATTTGCAAGCACAAGAAATATTACTGCTCTCGTAGTGCAAATGCTAGAGCCGAAACAGTTGCATTTTCAAAAACACCGACTTCAGGGGTATCAGCGGAATTCCAAAGCGAGATTTCTCAAACCACAGGAGCTATCAGGTCACCGTCGTTAGTAGTTAGGGGTTCCTCTTTCCTGTCATGCTCTTTTTCTCTTTAAGATAAATTAGATTTCTTATTTCTGCCTCTTGTGCTCAGCATCCTGTCTTTTTTTCCAAGCTTTCTTCCCAATTTTCTGAAGATGGAGTATGGCTACCTTTAAGGTGGGATACAAAACAGCCATACACACAAAATTCCACCCCCAGGCTAGGTAGGTAGGTTGTGTATTGACTGTATGCTTAGATTGGGGGTGACCGCAGGAGTTGACAGCCTGTGTACACAGAAGAAGAAGAATAAACACTGTCACATGTGGTCAAACTCCCATACACACAACAACAAGGCTTACTCTGTGCACACACACTATCTCTCCACTCAACCAAAGGTGCACAACAAAAAATTTTCAATTTCCCAGTTCCCCTCCCATAGGGAGTTACAATTTATTAAATTTACTCAACAGAAATTAAGAATGCCGGAAATAACTCTTCGGCTGCTAATTTAAATTGTATCATCCACTCAGCATAGAGCCAACATTTCCATTTACATAAAAGACACATAAAAACAAGTGAACTAACAGAGACCAGTCACGGGCACACCCTAGCACTCTTTAAGTACCAGTCCATGGCACACAACCACGCAAGGATCAGTATCATTCCTGCGTTATCGGGCTTTCTTTACACCTGGCCCTCAATTCATCGTCCTACCCATGCCTGGGGTAGTGAGGCCGGCTTCCATCCCACAGAGACTCGTGGTCCCCTCCGCCAACTCCTCGACCCAAGGGGCTTAGTTGCGACGACCTTTCACACTAGACTGCTTACTTCCGAACACCCACTCCAGTGCCCATCGCTAGGCCCCAGCCAAGGCAGTCCGGGATGCCCTCAGTAAGCGGGTAGCTGAATAAAGGGAGAAACTGTGAACAGGGGGAAATTCCGTGTAAATACCTCTCCAGGTGTTACATTTAAAGCGACCCTTTACACCTATAGTCCCTGTCAACCCCTTACAACTGAACACTTACCTGGTGCCAACCAGCAAACCTGAGTACTGTCAAACCCCACCCCGGGGTGCGATCAGAGCGCTCAGTGCACCGACTGCACTTCTCAACTCGCTCTCGGCCTCTGCACCCACAAGTCAATCGGAGAGCCCGAGCTTACTCTCCAGAGAGGAACTCGCTACTCTATACTGGCCTTCCGCCGCTAAACACGTCTTGATACAGGTTCAAGACCAACGCTCTCACGTTAACTTTAGGCTCTACATACTCTCCCCTTAATTAAAATCATGCGACCCAACTCGCATGGCAGCCATGATGTACACTTGTTTACTTAGCTGACAAGGTGTCAACTCTGATGTGGCCCATAGTGGTCGGTGGTGCTATAAACCACATGATTGAGTGATTGTTTACTTGGTAGTGTTGTCAATAGTGGTCGATGGTGCTATAAACCACATGAATGATTCATATTATTTACTTGGTAGTGTTGTTTGTCTATATGTATGGCCATTTTATGTATCTTTAACAGGCTGAATGCATCCATGGAATTTTCAATTCCAGAGGCGTGGGGTGTTGATGTGTTTGGGGGGGCTTGAGAAGATTTTCTTTTTCAATTTCATGCAATTTTTTTTTTTTGGGATGCACCTTGCTCCAAGTATGTCTGCCTCTTTTGTGACATAGGTTTGATTGTTGTGTCTTCTTCCTCATTATTGGCTGTGTTTGAATGTTTTGTTCACTTTTGGTCAGCTTTGACTGGCCGGTGAAATGTTTGACTGCATGGATCTCCTTCATCAATGGAGGAATCATCCACCGGCTCCCAACTCTTGCACATAGAATGTCTAGTTGTTCTTTTTCAAAATACCCTATTGACAAGGTCAAGGTCAGGAAGATAGTTTGGAGTGGGGTGGGGGGGATGGGGTGGGATTGGGGTATTTAGAGGGCCCTAAATACCATTTTGTTGTTGTTGTTGTTTTTCCACAATAGTGGAACTGTTGGACTCAGCTCCAATTTGGTGTGTGGACACTTTGACTTATGAAGTTATGCTTATGGTCAAGGATATGATGTGCATAATAGAAATAGGGCTTTGCGACTGCTTAGCAACACAGTTGGTTTTGTTGGTTCATTTGTTTTTGCTGGAAGTTGCTTCTTGTGATCGCCACTACGGTATTAATCACTTTATTAAATCACTTTCAAAATGAAAAGGCAGCGTTTGATATGGTTTGTTTCAGAATGCTTGTCTACAATTTGTCTTTCTGCCTCTCCTGCAGTGGGGCACTGCGGAATGTGAAATTAAGGGCCCTCCTGTTTCTGGAACCACAGGAACTATCACGTTCACTGTCGTTGGGTAGTTAGGGGTTCCTCTTTCCTGTCATGCTCTCTTTTTCTCTTCAAGATTTCTTATTTCTGCCTCTTGTGCTCTACATCCTGTCTTTTTTCCAAATTTTCTCCCAGTTCCCTGAAGATGGAGTATGGCTACCTTTAAGGTGAGATAAAAAAAAAAAACAAAACAGCCATACATACAAAAAACACCCCCAAGGCTAGGTAGGTGTGTTGTGTATTGACTTATAGTTGCATGCTTAGATTAGGGGTGACCGCAGGAGTTGATAGCCAGTGTAAGAAGAAGAAGTCTGTCTGCCTCCATCCAAATTCCTGTAGCACGCTTGAACTCCACTCAACCCCCACCCATCCACCCCCCCCCCCCTCTCTCTCTCTCTCTCTCCTATGCCTGAACATGTGGGCATGTATGTGTGTGTGTCTGTCGTTCTGTCTGTCTGTGTTCTATATGTGAGTATGGCTTTCAAGAAGTGTATGTGTGTGTATCAGTCTCAGTCTGTTTGCATGCCAGTCGTGTCAAACTTCACACTTCAAGCTTGGTTGTGTGACATCACAGAAAAAAAAAAAAAAAAAACAAAAACCATGAAAACATTGCACTGAAACATATACAACCTGTTGAATAAGTTATAAAGTATACACACCTTAAAGTAGAACAAGATGCAAGGCAAATAAACTTATTCCCAGTTGTACATATGTCGACTTCCCACTACAAAAATAAACATTAAAAAAAGCGGCGTCAAAGCGGTACATCGGCATCAAACCCTTGTTGTTTGCATCACTGGACGGGCGTTCTTACCACTGAACTTGCACGCCAGGCTACCAGCAGCATGTTGAATGTAACCATGTAACCAATATAATTGAAAGTGCACTGCAGGGAAGAAAGCCTTTTTTTTTTTTTGCCATTTCCGCCCGAATTATTGCTAAATAGCTCAAAATAAGACACCGGTCATCATCCTTGACCCATAAGAAACATAAAATTACAAGTTTCAAGAAAGATTGACACACTAGTTTTGTCTGGAGCACGTAAACATAATTTTCTGGACAGACTATACCAGACAGAGTACAGACAGACAGCATTTCCTCAGTCCGTTTTAAAGTACTCTCTGTTCTTAAGAATGGAAGTATAAAATCGGAGAGCTCAGACCTCTGCCAAGGTAGCATTTTAAAGAAGGAGAAAAAATGTAATATATGTATTTGTATTACCTCCCACTAGGTTGACATTTGGTACCCTTAAGGTTGATATATGTATTTGTATTACTTCTCACTTAGGTTGACATTTGGTACCCTTAAGGTTGATATTCACTGTACATTAGAACTAAGGGGAATGTTTTAAGGTTTCCCTCTTTTTCTCTGTTTTATTCAAGCTGACAACAATACAGCTGAGCTATGCACAACTTCACGCTCCAAAAGCATGCTATCCACAAATGGGTTACGGCATTTCAAAATGGACTAGGTCTAAATGTGCCTTTTAGTTTTGATGCACACTGCTATGGAAAGAAGTCTTAGTCACTCACCAGTTGCTTGATTACTTTTACAGTGTTAAGCTCCTTTGGCTGGGCTCCCCTCACCCAACCTCCCTACTCATACAAACACACACATTTACACTTTAACAACCCTATCCCTAACCTAACCCCACTCCTAACCCTATCTAAACCCTCACCCTAACCCTCCCTACTCATACAAAGCACACACATTTACACCTTTACAACCCTATCCCTAACCTAACCCTACTCTTAACCCTATCCAACCCTAACCCTACCCTAACCTTTACCCAACCTCCCTACTCATACAAAGCACACACATTTACACATATACAACTCTAACCCTAAACTAATCCTTCCCCTAACCCTACTCTAACCCTAACCCCCTTGGCAGAGGTTAAAATGTATCATATTTCCCTTTTACAGTGTTAACCTCCTTTGGTGGGCTCCCCTCACCCAACCACCCTACCTATACAAAGCACACACATTTACAACTTTACAACCCTAACCCTACCCCAACCCTAACTCCAACCCTTATCTTAACCCTAACCTAACCCTAACCTATATAAAGCACACACACATTTACAACTTTACAACCCTAACCCTACCCCAACCCTAATCCTGACCCTAATCCTAATCCTAACCCTAACCTCCTTGGCAGAGGTTAAAATATATTTCCCTTTAACAGTGTTAACCTCCTTTGGCTGCATTCCCCTCACCCAACATCCCTTCCAATACAAAGCACGCATATTCACACCTTTACCCTATCCCTAACCTGAACCTACACTTAACCCTATCTAACCCTAACCCTGACCCTATCCTTCACCCAACCTCCCTACTCATACAAAGCACACATTTACACATTTACAACCCTAACCCTAACCTAACCTTATCTAATCTTACCCCCTAACCTTACCTAACCATAACCTCCTTGGCAGAGGTTAAAATATATATTTCCCTTTTACAGTGTTAACCTCCTTTGGCTGGGCTCCGCTCACCCAACCACCCTATCTATACAAAGCACACACATTTACAAACTTTACAACCCTAACCCTGACGCAACCCTAATCTTAATCCTTAACCCTAACCCTGACTCAACCCTAACCCATTATGAAAACCTATGCATCGTCTAAAAACACTCCCCTTCTCTCTCCCATCTCTTTTCCCCCTTTCTTTCACACACACACACACACACACACACACACACACACACATATATATATATATATATATATGTCTACCAAAGTGGGTGACTTATACAATGTGAACACAAACACAATATATGTCTTCCTAAGTGGTAACTTATACAATGTCGCCTTAACACCTGTCAAATCTTAAGTCGCCCTAAGTCTGACCAAATATTTAAAATCCTTAAGGCGACCGGGCAAAAAAGCTATATCTGTTTTTACTAAAAAACCAATTAATGTCCTTGTTAGCATAAGCATAGCAATGCTAAAGGATGGCAGTTATCAGCTTTCAGCCTCCCATGCCCAAGGATGTTGAATATAACCCAGGTCTCTATAAGGTCACTTTTCAATGTAGTCACCGTAAGTAGGAATTAATTCTTATATATATATATATATATATATATATATATATATATATATATATACTCATAACTCCTGACATGAGATGCTTGTGGCTGCAAGCGTTGTCTCTCTGGACTATTTATTACCTTGATGGAGCGGTGCCCTAGACTCTAGGAAATCCTGAATCATTATCATATATATATATATATATATAGATAGATACATATATGGTATATGCATATGTATGTATGTATGTATGTATGTATGTATGTATGTATGTATGTGTGTATCTCGGCAGGAATGCCGTCCTTACCCGACGCTCTGCCTGAGTTTGTCTGACGGATCGCCTTCTTATTTCGTCTATGGTCGGGGGTTCTGCGAGCGAGTCTTGCATTGGCTGCTGGGGAATCTGGTTCAGTGCGTCTGCGTCGACCGATGAGGGTCGATTTAAGCAGGTTACTGAAGTGCTCTTGCCAGCGCTTGTTCAGGCCCTCTTGGTCTTTGATCAGGGTCGAACCGTCCGAGGACAACAACGGGGAGCAGCCCGATATAGAGGGGCTAAAGCCTGTCCTCAGAGCGCTAAAGAATTTCTTGGAATTGTGGGTATCCGCGTAATGCTGGACTTCGGCCGCTTTTATCTTGCCACCACTGGTCCTGCATCAGTCGAAGGTCGGACTGGACTTTTGCCTGTAGAGTTTTAAATCTTTCACGCTTAGAGACGGAATGGACAGACCAAAATGGAGAGTCTCAGTCAACAAAGCTGCTGCAAACTACGAAGAAGCACGACGCAGAAGCTCACTGATGCCAGAGAAAAGCGACACAGGGCTGCATCAGCAGTGATCACAACAACGGACTTCCAATGCCCCCACTGTTCAAGACTCTGCGCCTCCAGGCTAGGACTGCAGAGCCACCTTCGCGTGCATCGATGAGCTGCAGAACGTAAATGTCATCATCGGATCCGATGGAGAATGTATACATATTCCGGGGGAATATCATCTGAATCTCCAAAAGTCTTAAAGATTACGAGCCTTCATATATATATATATATATATATATATATATATATATATATATAATGCTGAGCAACCAGGCTGTGGGGGAAAACAAGTGCAGGCCAACAATTCTTCCATCACTATGGCAATGTCTTGGCAAAGATTTCAAATGTTTTTGTTGTTTTTAAAAAAAGTATGTTATAAAAATGAAAACCCTTCACTAGCTGCACGAGGGAACCATCACAATCTCTCTCGGAGGCAGATCTATATGTATTGCCTGCTTCTAGGCCTTTCGTCTGCTGGATCAGAACTCATCAGGGAGACATGGCTGATTGTGTTTGTGCTCTTGGTGTCAAATAGAGACACACCACAGTCCGTAATTCTGTGGTGTTCTCACCACCAAGGATTCAAAGAAGAATCTAACAGCACCCCCAAAGCAGCCAGCGAAAGGTAGTAGAATAAAACAAAACGAAAGTGTGAATATAAATGATGGAATCTCACACAGCAGTGTGTAATCCAGCCTGTGTCAACTGGTAGTGCGCACGGGGGTCTTGGTGACCTCGTTACCGCGCGGGATAAAAAGTGCAAAGTTGCGTTAACTGTGCCTGTTTTGCATCAAGCTTGCTGGCGACACAAGATGTGTAAAATGAAAAATTCTTTTTTCCCGTGCAAGAGCAGTCTCTCAAGTGAGTTTTATGCCCCTTCTTTTGGCTGTTTAAGCGCGGGGTTGGTTACTGTCAGCCCTTTTCTCACCATGCCACACGAAGAAGAAAAAACTTAGCACCTTTGACAAAACCAGGGCGATTGCGTGGATACAAGATGGCATTGCAAAGGCTGAAGTGGCGCGACGACTTGGTGTGCATTCATTCAGTTATTGTTAGACTGAATCAGCGTTTTAGGGCGACCAACAGCGTTGAAGAGAGGCCACGGTCAGGTCGGCCTAGGCAGACTACTCCCAGAGAAGATCGTTTCATCGAGAGGCAGGCCCTATTGCAGCGGGAT
>JADBJO010026269.1:5000-10000 GCA_016801955.1 Conus betulinus | reverse complement strand
AGCCTTGAGTGTGTCCTTGTATTCTATTGTACTTCAGTGTGTCTTTGTATACTATTGTACTTAAGTGAAGCCTTCAGTGTGTCTTTGTATGCTACAGTACTTTAGTGAGGCTTCAGTGTGCCTTTGTATACTATTGTACTTAAGTGAAGCCTTCAGTGTGTCTTTGTGTTATTATTGTACTTCAGTGAGGCCTTCAGTGTGTCTTTTTATTCTGTTGTACTTCAGTGAGGCCTTCAGTGTGTCTTTGTATGCTACAGTACTTTCAGTGAGGCCTTCAGTGTGTCTTTGTTATACTACAGTACTTCAGTGAAGCCTTCAGTGTGTCTTTGTATTCTATTGTACTTCAGTGAAAGCCTTCAGTGTGTCTTTTTATTCTATTGTACAGTACTGTGTCTTTGTATGCTACAGTACTTCAGTGAGGCCTTCAGTGTGTCTTTGTATACTACAGTACTTCAGTGAGGCCTTCAATGTGTCTTTGCATTCTACAGTACTTCAGTAAAGCTTTCAGTGGGTCTTTTTGTACACTGTGTAGTCTTATGTGAAGCCTTCAGTGTGTCTTTGTATGCTATTGTATTTTCAGTGAGGCCTTCAGTGTGTCTTTGTATGCTACAGTACTTCAGTGAGGCCTTCAGTGTGTCTCTGTATACTGTTGTACTTCCGTGAGGCCTTCAGTGTGTCTTTGTATACTGTTGTACTTCAGTGAAGTCTTCCGTGTGTCTTTGTATACTACAGCACTTCAGTGAGACCTTCAGTGTGTCTTTGTATGCTCCAGTACTCAGTGAGACCTTCAGTGTGTCTTTGTATACTGTTGTACTTCAGTGAAGTCTTCAGTGTGTCTTTGTATGCTACAGTACTTCAGTGAGACCTTCAGTGTGTCTTTGTATGCCCCAGCACTTCAGTGAGGCCTTCAGTGTGTCTTTGTATACCACAGTACTTCAGTGAGGCCTTCTTTGTGCTTTTGTATGCCCCAACACTTCAGTGAAGCCTTCAGTGTGTCTTTATCTGTGGCGTCAATGGACTGTTAATATACAGACGTCAATCTACCTTGGATAATTATCTTGCAGTTGTCGACAGTCTGTTGTGTGTTCTTTCCTGCAATTCTGATTGCCTACTGATCTGACCTGTATGTCTTTCTACTGCATATAGGAGAGGTATTGTGTGTTAGTGTGTGTGTGTGGGGGGGGGGGGGGGGGGGGGGGGGGGAGGGGTAGGTGATTAACCTCAGGGGAGTGGGGTAAGAGGGATGAAGATGGTAGGAGGGGGTGGGAACGGGGGTATAGGAGAAGGAATGTAAGAACAAAACAGGTCCCCCTTTTTTTTAACAAGACAGCTGAAACCCCCCCCCCCCCCCCCCCTCCCACACACACACCCTTCTTCTCCTTCTTCCTCAGGCTAGCAACAGACTAAGCAGCAGACAGTCACATTGATCGTTGTGACACGGGACGGAGGGAAGGAGGGGTGGGGAGTGGGCTCACTCGCGTGCTAAAGTCACTCTCACACATCACAAGAGTAAAGATTCCTTATCGATTCTGTCCTCCTCATCGATCATCCAAAACCATAACGTCTGCAAATCAGTGAGCTCGGTGTCAGTTGAACCTCCTGGTCTGTGCCTGCCATTAATGACAGTAAAAACTATAACGACACATCTTACTTATCACATTACGTTAGTATTTTTTGTTGCGGAGGCGAATGGGGGGGGAGGGGGGGGGGGGGGGGGGGGGGGGGGGAGGGGGAAGGGGCAAGGGGGAAGGGGAAGGGGGGAAGGGGGGAAGGGGAGTGGTTGGTGGGAGGAAGGTTTGGAAATAATGGAGGAACATTGTTACTCGCGTATATTTTTGACGTCTAGTTTCTTCTTTCTTCTTCTTCTTTTTCTTCTTCTTTTTTTTTTTTTTTTTTTTTTTTTTTTTTAAACTTTAACCTTGTATGTACGAAAAGAAAAAATTCGATTTCAAACAGAAAGAAACTAAATTCAAAAGAGACTGCTGAAACCTTGCCTTTGTTTGTTTGATTTGTTTGTTTTCGTATGTTTGTGTGTTCATTTGTTTTTTTTTTATCTCTGTCTCTTATATTCAGAAATATTGATGTATGTGTCAGGCTTCGTGATTGGTCAAATTTTGTAAACATTCATCCGGGTGGTATGGACACCTGTTGAAATTCCATTGTTAGGCTTTCTGTCGATATTATCAGGGGTTGGTAAGATCATGGGGGTGCATGGAAATGGGGTGGTGGTCAGGTCAAGGGTCACTGTGGTTGCATGGAAATGGGGTGGTCAGGTCATGGGTCACTGTGGTTGGGTGGGAATGGGGTGGTGGTCAGGTCATGGGTCACTGTGGTGGGGTGGGTGTTGAATGGGGGTGGTAGGTCATGGGTCACTGGTGGTTGGGTGGGAATGGGGTGGTCAGGTCATGGGTCCATTGTGGTTGGTGGGGGAAATGGGGTGGTCAGGTCATGGGTTTACTGTGGTTGGGTGGGAATGGGTGGTCAGGTCAGGGTCATGGGTTGCACTGTGGTGGGTGTCTGGAAATGGGGTGGTCAGGTCATGGGTCACTGTGGTTGCATGGAAATGGGGTGGTCAGGTCATGGGTCACTGTGGTTGCATGGAAATGGGGTGGTCAGTGTCATGGTGCCGTCATGGTCAGGTCATGGGTCACTGTGGTTGCATGGAAATGGGTGGTCAGGTCATGGGTCACTGTGGTTGCATGGAAATGGGGTGGTCAGGTCATGGGTCACTGTGGTTGCATGGAAATGGGGTGGTCAGGTCATGGGGGTTCACTGTGGTGGTGGGTGGGAATGGGGTGGTCAGGTCATGGGTCACTGTGGTTGCATGGAAATGGGGTGTCAGGTCATGGGTCACTGTGGTTGGGTGGAAATGGGGTGGTCAGGTCGGATGACGACAGTTTCATGGGGGAATGATGACTGGGTTGACTTCTCAACTTTTTGTTTTTCAGCGCAAGTACGTATGTTCGTCAAAAGGTTCGAGTTTCGTAATATAAAGACTCTATGGACTGAATCATGACTTCCTGTGATGCTTAGTGCTAGGAGACGATTTTCAACCCTTAAAGATCTGGCCCCCAGGAAAGGTTTGAACTCGGGACAGGCAGTTTTCACAGTCCAACGCTCTAACCACTCCACTGTCGACCCTTGATGGATTCTCCCGTCGTGTCCGACGGAGGAGGAGAGTGGGGCAGGCTGTTCATCTGCTGATGTGGATTCCTCATGTGGGAACGAAGACCAATTCCTGAGGGCACAAAGTCGTCCACAGACGCTGCATGGAATGGAGTCCTGCAAGGATGGACCCTGTTTTCTCCGATTCCTCTTTTCCTGGACGGCAAGCTGCTCTGCTGCGCTCGAATGGCTGTGTGCATGTATGTCTATACACATGAACAAACAGTCTTGATATAAACAGCCGTAAGTATCTCCTGTTTTTTCATATATCTTGTTCTGCCTTACACTTCAAAACACAGTCCAACCTTTTGGGGTGTGTGAAGGGGAACAATAGGTCGTGTGGATACTGGATCATCTCTTCATCCAGAAGGAAATGAGGATTGTATGTGTTGAAACAGATTTAGCAAGACTGAAATAAAACATGATTTTCATCATGAAATCCAACGTTAAAAAAAACGAAGCACATGAATTTTCTTTTTCAATAGTGTACTCCGGTTGGCCTTTGTGTTCTTCCAAGGGTGATACAAATAACAAAGTTTACACTACGATAGATCCGTTCGATGCTTTCTAGGAATTTGGCGTGTTTCCAATAAGAGTGTCTTTCTGATGTTGTAAGATCAAAGAATATCGACCCCGCTAGTTCCCACAAAACGTCCTTCCAAAATCTTTTTCATATCATCATGTTCCTGAGAGACATTTTTGAATCCATAATTTATGGCTATACCAACAAAATTCTGTTCACACACACACACACACACACACACACACACCACACACACACACACCACACACACACACACACACATACATACACATACACACACACACACATAGACACACACACACACACACAAACACAAACACACACAACACACACACACACAACACACCACACACACACACACACACACACACACACACACACACACACACCGCTATACACACAAACACATACATACACACGCACACACACACACGCACACACACACACACACACATACACACGCACGCAACACGCACACGCACACACACACACACACCACACCACACACACACACACACACACCACACACACACACCACACACACATACATTTCATTACTGCCAGAGGAAACAACCCAGAAAAAAAAAAAAAAAGCGCAGCGATAGCAAAACGTCAGTAAACAAAACAATACTAGTGACTACTTCAGTAACAACTAACAGCAAACAAAAAATGATTGGTAGCAACAACATTAAACACCAAACAACAACCGACAACAACAGCAACAATTTCAACAACAACAACAACGTCAACAAACAAGATAAAAATTATCATCAGTAACAACAGCACTGATAACAAGTCAACAACAACAACAACAGCATCAAAAGAATAACAGCAAGAACAAACAATAAACAACACAAACAACAACACATAATAGATGTGGTGAGTAATAACAATTTACCATCAAACGAGGAACAATAACAGCAGCAACAAACAACGATAACAACACCAGGAAAACAGTTGCAGTTGACAACCAGGGACAACAAAGCTTCAACAGCAAAAACTACACCAGTAACAACAGCAAAAAAATAAAAAAAAAAAAAAAACAGCATAATCACTATGTTATCGATGACGTCACTGATAACAACATCATCACTATGATATCGATGACGTCACTGATAACAACCATGACACTGATTACAACCCATCAGCAATATAATATATGATTGTCGACACTGATAACAATATCATCATATATTGATGACGAAATTGATAACAACACCAGCATTATGATATCGATAACGACACTGATAACAACATCACCAATACAATATCGATGATGACACTGATAACA
>JADBJO010026269.1:0-2500 GCA_016801955.1 Conus betulinus | reverse complement strand
AGGGGAAGAAAGGGGGAGGAGGGGGAAGGAGGGGGAACGGAAGGGAAGAGGGGGGAAGGGAGGAGGGGGGGAAGTGAAGAGGGGGGAGGGAGGAGGGGGAAGTGAAGAGGGGGGAGGGAGGAGGGGGAAGTGAAGAGGGGAGGGAGGGAGGAGGGGGAAGTGAAGAGGGGACAGGGAGGAGGGGGGAAGTGAAGAGGGGGGAGGGAGGAGGGGGAAGTGAAGAGGGGAGAGGGGGAGGAGGGAGAAGTGAAGAGGGGGACAGGGAGGAGGGAGGGGAGGAGGAAGAGGGGAAGAGGGGAGAGGGAGGAGGGGGGGAAGTGAAGAGGGGAGAGGGAGGAGGAGGGGGGGTTAAGAGGGGACAGGGAGGAGGGGGGAGTTAGAGGGGACAGGGAGGAGGGGGGAAGGGAAGAGGGGGAGAGGGAGGAGGGGGAAGTGAAGAGGGGAGGGAGGAGGGGGGAAGAGGGGAGGGAGGAGGGAGTGAAGGGGGGGAGGAGGGGGAAGAGGGGAGGGGGAGGAGGGAGGAGGGGAAGTGAAGAGGGGAGAGGGAGGAGGGGGAAGTGTAGAGGGGAGTGTAGAGGGGGACAGGTGAGGAGGGGGAAGTGAAGAGGGGGGAGGGAGGAGGGGGGGAAGTGTAGAGGGGAGAGGGAGGGAGGGGGGGTGAAGTGAAAGAGGGGACAGGGAGGAGGGGGGAAGTGAAGAGGGGGGAGGGAGGAGGGGGAAGTGAAGAGGGGACAGGGAGGAGGGGGAAGTGAAGCGAGGGGGGAGAGGGAGGAGGGGGGAAGTGAAGAGGGGACAGGGGGGAGGGGGGAAGTGAAAGAGGGGGGGAAGGGAGGAGAGGGAAGGGAAGTGAAGAGGGGACAGGGAGGAGGAGGGGGAGGGAGGGGGGAGGGGGAGGGTAGTGTAGAGGGGAGAGGGAGGAGGGGGAAGTGAAGAGGGGGAGGGAGGAGGGGGAAGTGAAGAGGGGACAGGGAGGAGGGGGGAAGTGAAGAGGGGGGGAGGGAGGAGGGGGAAGTGAAGAGGGGGGGAGGGAGGGGGGGGAAGTGAAGAGGGGGGAGGAAGGGAGGAGGGGGGAGTGAAGAGGGGACAGGGAGGAGGGGGGAAGAGGGGACAGGGGGAGGGGGGAGTGTAGGGGGGAGGAGGGGGAGTGAAGAGGGGACAGGGAGGAGGGGGAAGTGAAGAGGGGACAGGGAGGAGGGGGAAGTGAAGAGGGGGGAGGGAGGAGGGGGAGTGAAGAGGGTGAAGAGGGAAGGGAGGGGAGAGGGGGGGGGAAGTTGAAGAGGGGAGAGGGAGGAGGGGGAAGTGAAAGGGGGAGGGAGGAGGGGAAAGTGAAGGGGGGGGAGGGAGGAGGAGGGGAAGAGGGAGGGAGGGGGGGAAGTGAAGAGGGGGGAGGGAGGAGGGGGAAGTGAAGAGGGGGGAGGGAGGAGGGGGAAGTGGAAGAGGGGACAGGGAGGAGGGGGAAGTGAAGAGGGGAGAGGGGAGGAGGAGGGGAGGAGGAGGGGGAAGTGAAGAGGGGGGGTTAGGGGGGACAGGGGGGGAAGTGGGAAGTGAAGAGGGGGGAGGGAGGAGGGGGAAGTGAGGGGAGAGGGGGAGAGGGAGGAGGGGGAAGTGAAGAGGGGGGAGGGAGGGAGGGGGAAGTGAAGAGGGGGAGAGGGAGGAGGGGGAAGTGAGTGAGAGGGGACAGGGAGGAGGGGGAAGTGAAGAGGGAGGAAGGGAGGAGGGGGAGAGAGGGGAGGGAGGGGGGGAAGTGAAGAGGGGACAGGGAGGAGGGGGGAAGTTAAGAGGGGACAGGGGAGGAGGGGGAGTGGGGGAGGTGAGAGAGGGGAGAGGGGAGGGGGAAGTGAAGAGGGGAAGGGAGGAGGGGGAAGGGGGGGAAGGAAGAGGGGAAGGGGGGAGGGGAGGGGGAAGTGAAGAGGGGACGGGGGAGGGAGGGGGAAGTGAAGAGGGGACAGGGAGGAGGGGGGGAAGTGAAGAGGGGAGAGGGGAGAGAGGGGGAAGTGAAGAGGGGACAGGGAGGAGGGGGGAAGTGAAGAGGGGACAGGGAGGAGGGGGGGAGTGAAGAGGGGGGAGGGAGGAGGGGGAAGAGTGAAGAGGGGACAGGGAAGGAGGGGGAAGTGAAGAGGGGAGGGAGGGGGGAAGGGAGGGAGGGGAGGAGGGGGAAGTGAAGAGGGGGGAGGGGGGAGGGGGGAAGTGAAGAGGGGACAGGGAGGAGGGGGGAAGGGAGGAGAAGAGGGGGAGAGGGAGGAGGGGGGAGTTGGATAGAGGGGAGGGAGGAGGGGGAAGTGAAGAGGGGACAGGGAGGAGGGGGAAGTGAAGAGGGGACAGGGAGGAGGGGGAGGAAGTGTAGAGGGGACAGGGAGGAGGGGGGAAGTGAAGAGGGGACAGGGAGGAGGGGAAGTGAAGAGGGGGGGAGGGAGGAGGGGGAAGGGAAGGAGGGGGGGGAGGAGGGAGGAGGGGGAAGTGAAGAGGGGGGGAGGGAGGAGGGGGAAGTGAAGAGGGGGGA
>JADBJO010026268.1:0-10000 GCA_016801955.1 Conus betulinus | reverse complement strand
ATTACTAGATTCTAAAGCATCGTTCCATGCACGTATGTAAACATTTTCTAATGAATTACGAACATTTCTACAGATACTGTGAACAGACCAAAATTTTTGTGTCTCCCACACAAAGTCGAATCCTGTTTCGATAAGGATATTTCGTATACACATCAACCACATAGATGTAAAACTCTGATTTCTGTATAAATCATATAATACTTGATACAATCTAGATGAATATGTGTTTAGTTGCAAAGTGAGACGACTGCAGGCGGAAATCTAAACAAATCTTAAATAAATGTTAGCGAACCGCCCAGAGAAACGTGGACAAACGAGTCACAAGACAAAACACAACGCGTTTCGACCTCTTAGGTCTTCTTCAGGCAAGACACAAACTAATAGAATAATGAAAATTCACTAAGCTTTGATCGCTTCAGAGTTCAGCGCAAGGAAGGTGTTGAATCATTCTTGATTTATCCGGTTTAGGTATGCAGGTGATTATTCCTTCTTTTTGAGTGGTGTTGACAGTTCCCCATCCTTCACCGACTGATTTAGAGCACGAACTACAAAAGGACCAAGTTTTTTCCAGAGAAAGTTATAAAATTCTGCTCCAAAACCGTCAGAACCAGGACTTTTACCATTTCTCATGTTTTTCAAAGCAAAGCCGGCTTCTTCTAAACTTATTTCTCCATTTAAGGAATCTTGTTCTTCTCTAGATAATTTTGGACATTCTTGTATTAAGTCTTTTACGTCACATGTATCTAGGTTTCTTTTGGAATACAGTTGCTTATAAAATAAATGAACTTCTTTCTTTATCTTATTGGGCTCATATATAAGTGTTCCATTGCTGTCCATCAATTTTGTCATACTTTTATTAACATAGTGCCTCTTTTCTAAATTACAAAGTAGTTTGATATTTTTTCCCCTTCAGCAATCCATTTAGCTTTTGATCTTAATATAACTCCCTGTATTTTCTTCTCTCTGGGTGTCACTAGTTGTTGTTGTTTTTCTTTTAACAATTTAAAGTCGTTCTCTGTTTTATTTTCTTTGTTTTCTAATACACCGATTTCTTTTAATAAATCGTCTTCTTTTTTTAAAGCCTTTTTCTTCCTCATAGTAGCATATGCAATAGTTTTCGATCATATTTTCATGAGCAAAAAGTCAATAAAAACTTTATCTGATACAGTAAGTTCAACATCTTTAAGTGGGATTCGAGAGAGTGTTTCTACGTCATACTGTTCTATCGAATATTCACAGATAATTTCATCGATTGAATTATGTACTTCTTCTACTATATGTTTGTCTTTTAACAATTCACAATTAAATTTCCAGAATGTGTTGTGTTTAATAGTTTTCCCAAATTTCAATTTCAGAACAACCATTGAATGATCTGTTCGATATCCAGGTGTAATATCTGCAACTTCAAAATTTCAACATAAGGTCTTCTGAGATAAGAAAGAAATCTAACCTACTCTGCTTTAAAGGCGATGATCTGTGCCATGCATAGCGTTTTACTTGTGGATTATTATCTCGCCAAATGTCTGACAGAGCGAAGTCCGCCATCATGTTTTCAACACATTTTTTTTTTTTTGCCTTTGGATTGTTTATATTGCTATAATTATCATAATCTAAATAGGGATCGAGGACAAGGTTCCAGTCACCAACTAAAACAAGTGCATGATTGTCATATTTCTGTATTTTGCCCTGGGCCTTTTAAATTTTCGTAAAATTTCAGGATTATCTTTATTAGGTTCGTAATATTTACCAGCAGAATCTTCTTCTCGAAGGTTGTCACGGAGATAACGATATAGTTTCCGTTTGAATCCCTTTCTATTTCATTGATTTTAAATTCGAAATTTAAATAATATTGCAAGACCCCTTGCATTTGACTTAAAGGAGGAGAAAAAACATCTATATCCCCATTCAGACATTACATATCTTTCAAGTTTTTTCATTGAAGTGAGTATCCTGAAGGCAGTAAATACAGTGTGACCTTTTTTCTAAGAAAATGAAATACGTCTCTTCTCTTCTGAAGGTCTCTCTAGTCCCTGGCAATACAGGGGCGATATCGTTATTGATGCCATGTTCAGTCATATGGCATTTGCATAAATAATTTTCTTGTACATCACTTCATATACAAATGAAAAACATAACGTGGTATTTCAAAAAAGTAATAAATTAGTCCATAATTTTTGTCTGTGAGAAGCCATTTCATCTTGGAAGTAACAACAACAACAATTATAGCAACAGAAATCCATTGCTTTTGTTAGAAGATAAATGAAACTGAGGTGGGCTGGATAAAAAAGGAACCAATTCTTTGCAATATACCACGGTCGATACATGAAGAAACCACACGCACAAAAGGCATACTGTGTACAAAACAAAACAAAACAAACAAAACAAAACAAAACAAAACAAAACAACACACACACACACACACACACACACACACACACACACACACACACACACACGAATAAACAAACACGAGAATGGAGGGGAAAACATATTCTTTATAAATGACAACCGCACTGGAGAGGACGGGGCTTGATTACCTGCTAATTAATGCACAAATCCAAACATAATACCATATGGGAAATAGGGCTATTACAGACAGGGAGGCAGATGAACAGGGGAAGGGAGGGGAGGGGGGGAGATTGATTTTCTTTGCCTGCACGCATGCATTCATCTCTGTATCTGTATGTGTGCGCGCGCGCGCGCACGCGTGCGCGTATAATTGTGTGCACATGAATACACGAATACATGTGTGTTTTCACCGATAAACCCAAACATGTGCTAAAACAATGTGCACATTTTTCAAGTATGATGGATATGAACCACCATGCAATTTCAATATTAATAACAAAAGCAATGACAAGAAGAAAACGACCACCACCCTGTGAAGAGCAAGAACAAAAAAAAAATGACAAAAATTGCCACAATTGCCAAGTGTGTTGTTTTGCATTCATTTGTTCTTTGGTTTTGTTGGTGGTGGTTTTTTTGTGTTCACTTGTAATTAGGCTGGCTCAAAATATCCCTCTATGATTTTAACGTAGGGAGCAACAATGATGTTACTGGACCGGCAAAAATGCATGGAACAAACAAGTTTGAAAGCAGACGCAGCGCCTTTCAGCCTTTTGGACTTCTTCAGGCAGGACAAAACAACACTGAAATTCACAAACAACCAACCACCTTTTTCGATCCGAGTTGAAAGTGTTTTAGAAGCAGCAGTAGCAGCATCAGCAACAGCAGCAGCTGCAGCAGCAGTAGTAGTAGTAGTAGCAGTAGTAGTAGTAGTAGTAGAAGAAGAAGAGGAAGAAGAAGAAGAAGAGGGAGAGGAGGAACATGGTGAGGAAGAGAAGGGGAGGAGGAGGAAGAGGAGAAAAGAAAATTAAAAATCATGGAGGAAAAAAATATCAAAATCAAACGTGGCGGGGGAAAAAACAGTTTCATAGTGTGACGGACCGTTTCCCGTCCAGTCGCAAATTAAATTTTTCATGCAACCGTGCCAACCGGAAGGTAGTCGTCCGGAAGCCGGTTGAAAAGTTTACCTGACTGCTGCTCACCTGCGCTCTGTTTAAGCCAGATGAGCTGAAACAGTTAGACAGTCTCTGCAGTGATTCCGGCAACGCAACTACCCAGAAGCCGAAGAGGGACTCCAATCGGTTTTTGGTGGTAGTCAGGTATTTATCATTCAATATTTATTTATTGGCAAACCGAAGCCGTATTCCTGTTTGGGAGCGACTAAAACTTCCTCGGCGCACTGTGACGGTTTTGTTTAGAAAAGAAAAGTATTTGTTGTGTTCTGTTATCCTATGACTTGATAGGGTAGTAAAACGAACTTATTTCGGAAAAACATGAATAGATGAAGTGAGTGTTAAAGGAAATGGTCTTCAGGAAAAAAAGAATGTTTATTCTGTGACTTAACTAATTATGAACTTCATGATGGAAAAAAGTGTTGATTATTCCAGTGTGGTTTAGCTACTTCATAGCTTTACGAAAAGAAAAAGAGTTTTGATGCTATGGATAATAAGCTCCCAAAGTGAGCGTCATAGACTTTCATATATGCTGGTTTTGATTTTTGATGTGGATGAGTAGTTTATTCACTCTTGATATGAATATTGAATAGTTGTGTGTTGGTAAACAAGAGTGTGTGGAAATCTTTCCCTTACACAGTAGAAAGAAACTCGTGGAGAGCGTGGCAGCAGAGAGTCCTCAAAAGAGAAGCCCCCATTCAAGCAAGTGTTTCGGCCCTTATCTCCTGACACTGTAGGGGGGTTGGGCCACACCCGGTTCATGACCACGGATGTCCCTCTGCTGCTCCCTTTTTTTCCCCATCTTGGGACGAGCCATGGCTGGTATTCGAACCCATGACCCTCTGGACATGCTCATTTTCCATTTAATGATTCGCACTCTAACCACTGAGCCACTGGGGCACCTGATATTCAGAGAAACAAAAACAATAAAAACAATCGTTATCATTAGATAAAATGGAAGGTAAGTCACATAATTTGTTTAACACATGGCATGCATTTAGATAGCCAATGTTGAATCCTGAGTTGGTTAACCATTCATTACTACTCTCGGTATTGAGATTGCATTATTTTACAAGGAAAAACAAAAAAAACCTTACCTTCAATATGTGTACAACGCAAAGCAAAATCAATTTGCAGACAACCCGGCAATTAGAAAAGCAAACTATCAAAAAGTGAAAAACAAACAATCACACAAAAATGCACATCTCTGAAGTGTAACGACACAGAAAGAAGTTAGCGAAAAAAAAATTCAATGAGCAATAATCTCAAATAGGTAACCGAGTACTAAAGCACGTATAAGCTGAATTTTAGATATATACAAGTGACGGATTTGAAGAAAAGGTCAAACGAAATGGTAAGGACACAAACACAAAACAGTTATGCCTCAAGAAGACGCGAGAAGTGTAAGTGTTCAAATGATCAACGTCCTTCTACAACAGTAATGTCCCAAGTCCGAGTAATCATACGGCCGAAAATGGGGGAAGATTGTTACAATAAATCAAGAGTTACATTTTTAATCATATGATGACGTAAATGCTTACATTTTGACTAGAATGGGTGGGGACAAATATACCGACTGATATCACCAAAAAAAATATATCTCTTGCACATAAATAAACACCAAACAAAGACAAATCATCATACAAGATATCAAATCATTATCATCCATTCTATGAGTTGGCAGCAGTCCTCTGTTGGTCACGTTGCGTCACTTAACTGTGATGCCAGTGTCATCAACTGCTGCGCACAACAACAACCCAGAGGGTTAAATGAGGTCAGTGTCGGGTGTCGGCATGACTCTCCTGTGTCAGAGGACTGACCGGCAGAGTTGTTGAACCCCCAGGGAAAATGGGGCTGTGTTTGGTCAAAGCCAGATCCTTGAACCCTCTGCACAGAGAGCGGATAAGGGACGGGAAGTCTGGGGTAAGGAGCGTCGGGAATCGTGTAACTCGGCCAGAGGAATGGAGGCGGGACATGTGACGGGATGGTGGGGATGCTTTGTGGGGGACGCGAATTTTCACCGTTCAGTGTCTGACCGTAAGCCTAAGCACAGGGATTATCCAAACGATCTGGCGGTGGAACCTGGGGAGTCAACTCTGGCTGGTCCATGACTGGTTTGCGACTGGTTTGGGACATTAATGGAGGGAAGTCACTTGTTGAGGACATGGGGGACACACCTGAATTTCTGGAGTTCACAAATTGTCGAGAAGCTGTTTGTGGGGCAGGGCCATGATTTGTAGAGCTGTTCTTCTGTACAGTACGGGGCATGGACCGATCATTGGTGGGGACATGGTGTGACTTATTGAAAGGGCCTGTATTGTTAGCCGGGTCGTTCAACTGTGAACGCCCCGGTCTGAGGGAGAACTGTCTTGAAGCCTAGTGCCAGACAGACTGTCCCCTTTTGTACTGGGGTGGTAGCGTCTTTATACAGGGCCTTACGGGGGGAGGGGGGGGGGGGGGGACCATTTTGAGTCACAAATGACCCCAAAATGGTCAATCATGTCCACATGCATATTGTACATGTAGTATATAAATGTCTATTAGAAGGAGCAATGGAGTTATTTAGCTGGTGTGTCGACCGCGGGCCGGGAGAATAGCACTGAAGGCAATATGCATATGGGGGGGGAAACGAGTTTTACACAAACCAATCAGTTCACGCCAATCTTTGGCAGCAATGGGTCTGGCCGGATCAATCGTTCACTCCCACATGCACAATTAAAGTGTTCACTTGGTCCTGGATTTCTAAAGTACGTAACCACTGAACAAGATGCACTAAAGTCAGACCAGGAACACGTATTTTGAATAACGGGTCACGACGTGTGTCTAGTCTCTTTGGATTAATGTACCTTATTACAGAGTCTCCGATTAGCAAGGAAGAACATTCCAAAGGAATATATATTTCTTTTAAAAACCTGCTCTGAAGAAAGTTTTTCTTTCACTCTGTCATTTGAGAGGGTTCTTGATACTGTCTAGCAACTGTTCAGGGGCAGATGGTTCAGATGTGACAGATATTTTTGTTGTTTGGGGGGAGTCAGGTTTATTGGAATCGGGTCAAGAAGTACTTCATTCTGACTGAGACGAGCAAGTACATCAAAACGATTACAGACTGTTACATTCACATTTTCCACAGGGAGTGTCAGGACCTGGTGGTGTAGGCTGACTGCTAAAAACCATGTGTCTTCAACAGTTTTCAGGGGAGGATGTGTAGGAGAATCGGGAACGGTTGCATTCACAGTTGTGTGAAGAGTTGTTGGGCGTAGCGGTGGGGTCAGTTTGATGGGACACGCTCTCTTTTGGGGGTTATCCTCATTGGACGAAGAACGACCTGGAACACAACTTAGCGGGTACTCACACACTGTGTGAAGACACTTGTAGTTGAGTGAGATTTTTTTCTTTAATTGTTTCAGTTCGGACTGAAGTGAGCCCAAGGAGGATTTTAATGAATGGTTTTCTTTAAGTAAATGTTCATTGTTGATTCAAACTTTGACATGACACTGTGGATCCCTTCGACAGCAGAATGTAAAGGGCTCTATCTTCCGATCTCTATGACATTTCAATTCATTCTTGATAGACACTTTTGAATCCTCAAGTCTGGACAGCATGGTGTTTTCATGATCCGAAAAGATCAGTAAGAATGCTATCTACAGTAACTTTAATATCGTCAAGGTCGCATGTCACTGTTTTGTCAACATGCTTTAAAGGGCAGAGAGAGTACGTTGACGACAACGTTTTTTTCAATGGGAAACGTTTCGGGAGTTGATTTATATGGGCTTCTTTTAGAAAGAACAGCTCACAACAGAATCTTGTGTATCTGTGTGACCAGCTTGATGAGCGTGACCCTTGCTGATGTGTATGTATGGCCTTTGCTAAAGTTATTTCACTGGAGTCAGAAGCAGACTCAACAAAAAGAATTAGAAGCACCAACTTCGGTTTCTGTATCCTCAAAGTCTGGCTTTCCCAGCACCTGAGGAAGAGACCGAGGAGTAGCAGGGGCGTGGTCACTGGAGGGGCTACTTTCACTGCTGCACACATTATCCGGAGCTGACAATGGTATGTCTTTACCATCCTCTGTCACAAAAGTCAGGGGAGAAGACACAGCAACGCTCTCTTAAAGGCAGCCAGATCACCATGAACACAGAATTCACTCGCAATGTCTTTCAGTGCTTCACACTCTTCTTTACCCCCACTTGACACAGTCAATGCCTTGGCATAGTAAAAGTGCCAGTGCCTTGCCGGGAAAAGTAAAACAATTCTTTGCTCTGACCAGTTGCGAAAATGACATCACGTAGTTGTATTGTTTTTGTTTTTTGTTTTCCTTTGAAAAAGGCCACGTGGCCGAAAATTAGAAGAGTGGCATTGTGATTTTCTATTATGTTTTCTTCCCTTTGGAGGACTATTGCTTTTGTTTCTAAAACATATAGTGATTCGTTTCACTTCATCTAAGAAAAACGCATAAAACCGACTTGGCTAAGAAAGGTGGTATCGGTTCGCTAATCCATGAAGAAAGATAAAGATCATCGTCCTGGTAATCAAAGTCATATCTTTCAAAGACAACTGATGCGTCTGTTATTGCTGCGTATCGATAAACAAGGCATTTCTCCACGCAGTGAGCTCCTTCTCAGAGCAGGAAAACGTTTGCTGCCGAGTGTGTCTAAGATGGCCTTAGTTTGCTTCCAGCGTCAACAGGGGTGGTCTCCATGGCAGGCTGCACACACGGCAGAATGTAAAGGGCATGACGTGTTGGTCAGTTCACAGCACATGTTACTCGGACATGGGACAAGGCGTGAATCCGTTACACATTCATGTCGTGAGTTGCAGATAATACCGTGTTACAGGCTAGAGACTTGAGAGGTGGCACACGAAAACACTCCATCTTTGTTGAGAAAAAAAAAAAAAACACACGAAAAAACCACAAGCAAAGCGAATCCTTTCTTCTCTCTCTCTCTCCTCTCTGTCTCTGTCTCTCTGACGTAGAGTTACGAGTGAACATAGATCAATTTAGAATTCTTAACAAATATCTAGTGGCAATTAAAATGTTATTGTTGATTCTACGAAAAAGAATCGAAGCACCAACACAGCACCTTTTGAGTCACACAATCAAAACCAGACGGAATACAAAAAAACTATGAAGATCACCACACTGCAACACCCACAAAAAATCACACCCGTCGGGAGCACAGCACAAACACGCCCGTCTTCTCTCAACTGTGAAGAGAGAGAGAGAGAGAGAGAGAGAGAGAGAGAGGTCAAAGACAAATGAAAGTGACTAGAATGTGATTTGAGACAAGTTGTCTGGGAAGGACATGTCTTTGCTCTGCGTCAGTTGCAAGGCTCACATGAGACTGGTTTTTTGTGATCATCCTTTGGAAGTAGAACACTGACCGTGTCACGAGAAAAGTCCGGTGTCCCTGTCTGGATCTAACCAACGAGTCACTAGAACCAGCCTCACCTACCGTCAATTTCATTCAGCGTCATACGCCCCACTGTAGAGTCAAGAAACAAAGAGTTCGAGCCTCTCGTCGTCACAATGTGACAGGAGATGCAGAAAAATGATTGTGACCAATGTCACTCAAGTATTTCCAATCCATTCACATTTTGCTTCAAAGTGTTGGGAAGTCTGGAAGCAGACTAATGTGACATCACTTACAAGACTCTGCTGAATTCCTGTTGAGTATGGCTAGCCCCTTAGTTGTTTCCAGAGACTTGTCTGAGAGCAACACACGTCAGAAAGATGTCACTACCCTGGCACTAGACTTGGCACTGGACGATTTTTGTCAAAAAGTTATAAAATAGACGTGTTGCGTGTATGATGGTAGTGTTTAAGCTGGGCAAATATGCAGCGTTTTACGTAAGTTGATGGTCATTATTATCCAAAGAAATACGGTGTGCTTTAGGTTTTGTGATAGTCTTTACAGTCTGCATAAGTTATAGTGTGGTTTCGACAGGCATATTATCTTTATGGTTCACATAAATGTGGTTCAATGAAACGGTGAGGGAAAACAAGTGCAGGTAAACGATCTTTCCATAATTATAGTAATGACTCGGCAAAGATTGAACTTAGAAAAAAAAAAGTGTGTGTGGTGTGTGTGGTTGTGTGTGTGTGTGTGTGTAGTGGAAGATGAAGAAAATGAGAACAGAAAACAAAAGAAAATATGCTATAAATACTGAAAAACCCTTCACTAGCTGCACGAGGGGGACTATCGCAATCCCTCTCCAGAACAGATCTATCCATATTGGCCGCTCCTAGAGACTTCGTCCGCTGGATCAGATCATCCGTGAACACGGCTAATGTGTTCGTGTTCCTGGCGTCATAATAGAGATCAGCCACACAGTCATATTCTGGTGGTGTTCACCCACCAAGGATTCAAAAAAGAATCCAACAGCACCCCCAACAGGCAGCAGCGAGTGTAGTAAAGAAACAAAACGCAAGTGTGGAGAGGAAAAAAAAAAAGTTGCGGAAAACTAAAAACATTATGCAAACA
>JADBJO010026267.1:5000-17500 GCA_016801955.1 Conus betulinus | reverse complement strand
ACATATACTGAACTGGAACATTGGAGGGCTTTTGTCCAAGCTCGTGCTTCAAGACACTGTAAACTATATTAAATCTTTTGACATAGTGTGCCGGACCGAAACCTTCGTGGAATGTGATATTCAGCTAAGTGTTTTTGAAGATTTTGATTCTTATTTTGCACCTGCTAAGAAGTTAAGCCAACACGGAGGAGTTCTGGAGGGTGGTAGTTCTGATTAAAAGGTGTCTCAGTCGTTACATTGAAAGGATTCATATTGTTTACGAGCAAACAGTTATGTTAAAAATGAACAAAGACCTGCTAAACACAGATAAAGATGTGGTTATGTTGTCATTGTATGTACCGCCGTACGATTCCCCATATTATAGTACGACCGAATACCAGGATGGTATCGATTTGATGGAACAGTGCTTAACAGATGTTTGGGAAACATTAGATGATTTCTACCTTCTTTTGTGTGGGGATTTTAATGCCCGTACTGGAAACAAAAACACTCTAAATGTAGATGAGGACATACTCCACAATGGTGAAGAGACTTTTGAACGGGACTTCTGAAGATTTAATGTTTAATGTTTTTGAAGAAAGTTGATTGATGTCTGTCAAGTTTTTGATTGCTCTATTCTTAATGGATGTCATTTTTTTCAATTCAGAAGGGAATGTAACTTATTTATCACAAACAGGGTCAAGTCTGATTGACTATTTTTGTGCTTCCAACGATCTCTGTACACAAAATATTTTCATGTCACTTGTTGATGAAAACCGGTTAGAATCCGATCACTTGCCTGTGTCCCTGACCGTGGGTACAACACGGACAGACCGAGAAAACGCACGTGCCGTGAAAATGAAAACTGAAAAAAACTGGTTTGGGATGACAGTAAAATACACGTGTTTTTAGATTCTCTCCGATCACGGGAAATCCCAGGAAAAGTTGTTACGCGCATTAGCTGATACTGACACTGATGTCAACGGTGCGGTTGGTTTGTTCGTGGAGTGCCTACTGTCAGCGGCAAATTGCATGAATAAAACGGTGTTTACTGGCAACAACCAGAAGAAAGAGGCAGAATGGTTTGACAAGGATTGTCATCAAAGCAAAAAAGATGCAAAGACAAAGTTACGGAAATTTAGACGCAAAAGATCAGAACCAAACTGGCAGGATTACTTTGAGAGCAAACAGTCGTACCAAACTTTAATCAAAGAAAAGAGAAAAGCATTTAAAAAGCGAAAAGCAGATGCCCTCATGAATCATATAGGTAACCCAAAGCTGTTCTGGAAAGAAGTCAATTCGTGTTTGCATCTGAAGCCCAAGGAAGTCTGTAGTGACAAAATCACAAAAGACAAATGGTTGTTTTGATCATTTCAGTGACGTGTTTAAATCAAACCAGTGCGCTTCAAATGAATCTAATGTTCATCATTCTATTGATTTGCTACACTACCAGAAATTGACATACTCGATCAAGCCATTACTGAAAGTGAGGTTCGAAGAGCATTACGACACTTAAAATCTGGCAAAGCTTGTGGCTCAGATAAAATCTGGCGGAAATGCTGAAGTCAGCAGAAGAGTTAGTATGTGAGTTTCTAACAAGACTATTCAATTCAGTGTTTTTTTGTCGGGGACTTTTCCAGACATGTGGCGGGAAGCCATCATTGTACCCATTTTTAAGAAAGGTGACCGTGAAAATCCGTCCAACTATAGAGGAATATCACTCCTGAGCTTGATCGGAAAATGTTACACATCTATTTTGAACAATCGTTTATATTTCTGGTTGGAAGATAATAACAAGTTGTCAGAAACACAGGCGGGATTCAGAAGAGGATACTCTACCACGGATCATATTTTTACCCTATACTCCGTAATCCATAAGTATTGAGCAAACCTGGAAAACTATATGTATGTTTCGTCGATCTAAAGAGGGCGTATGACTCGGTTCAGCATGTAACCTTACTGAGAGCCCTGGTCAAAACTGGCACATCATGTACATTTACCAAAGCAGTCATGGCGATGTACGAGTCTTTAAAAGCACGCGTACGTGTGCAGAACGACTTCACGGACTGTTTCGATTGCCCACAAGGTTTGAGACAGGGATGCGTTGCAAGTACAACATTTTTCTCCGTAATCATCATCAATCAGTTATCAGAACAATTGTCGGTAGAAGGAAAACATGGTATACAACTTTGTCCCGGTCTTGTTGAACTTTTCATTCTGATGTTTGCAGATGATCTTGCACTACTGTCAAGTTCGCCATCTGGCTTACAGAACCAGATTAATTGTTTAGTTAAGGCCTGTTCTGATCTCAAACTTGAAATAAATTGTGACAAAACTAAAGTGATGGTTTTTAGGAAGGGTGGGTTCCTTGGGAGACATGAGAAATGGTATGTTGGAACAGAAACAACTCGAAGTCGTCAACAGCTATATATATCTTGGCTTTACTTTCACAACTACTATGAGCGCTTATCAAGCAGGAAAACGTTTAGCGATCAAAGGTAAACGAGTAACTACCGACATTATCCGATCTCTGAGACGACGAATCGATAGCATGACGAGAGAAACGTTTTTCAAACTGTTCGACACAGTGGTTCAACCGACTCTTCTATACGCTTCAGAAGTCTGGGGACCGTTGCAGGACAGTAATCAGGTAGAAAAGGTCCATTTGTATGCTGCAAAAAGTTCTTGAATGTGCCTGTGCGCACACCATCACTCATGGTCTACGGTGAACTAGGACGGTATCCCCTTCAAGTGAACTGTTGTATCAGAGCTGTGAAATACTGGCTACGTATCGTAAAAATGGACACAGATCGCCTGCCCAAGCAAGCTTACGACCTTCTAATTAGGCTAGATAACCAAGGGAAAATTAACTGGGTTACAAAAACTAGAATACTTTTACAGACATTGGGTTTCAATTTCGTTTGGCTTAACCAAAGTGTGGAAAATGATTTAATGTTTCTGTCTGTTTTTAAACAAAGAATTACAGATGTAGCAAAACAAGAGTGTTTGCAGAACATAAGCGACAGTAGACGTTTCACCTTGTATACATCATTCAAAACAATGCTTGTACCAGACAATTATTTTTCTGAAGTTAAGATAAGGTGCTTCAGAGAATCCTTGACGAGGTTCAGATTAGGGGTGAGCGACATAAACTCTCACAGAAATCGTTTCATGCGGGATAACTCTGCGGGAATGAATGACTGTCCTTTCTGTGCAGATGAACTAGAGGATGAAAAACATGTTTTGTTTGATGTCCTCAGTACAACAATATTCGCCCCAATATTTTCAAAACTATTCCACCTCATTTCGAAAACAGTATCTGATAGAAATTTTAACATGTGAAAATGCTAATGTTACTCGTCGGCTTGCTTGGCTTTTGTACAAATGTTTTGAAATAGAAAAAAAGAGCCAACTGCTAGAGGCTTCATAGTGATGTGTTAATAGAAAAAAATCTCCAGAAGTTATCAGATGAATGTATACGAAAATATGTATATATGAAAAACAAATAAGTTTTTGTCCGTCCGCACCTATGCCTGTAAGAATTTTGTCAGATTATTGTTTTTTTCAGTATGATTTCTTCCCTCTGAAAATGATTTGTAACGTCACTCACCCTGTGACAGAGGATATCGTGCCATAAGTCATTAAATGTTCGAGTTCGAGTCTCTCTCTCTCTCTCTCTCTCTCTCTCTCTCTCTCTCTCTCTCTCTCTCTCTCTCTCTCTCTCTCTCTCTCTCTCGCATGTTTGTGATATTGTCAGTGCGTGTCTGATCACAAGAATGTGTTCTTAATTATGTGAGGTTTATCCCCCTTTTATGTATTTTTTTATTTAGAATATCGGATTGAAATTTGATTAGTAAGCTTGGAAGTGGCTTATCATCTGGTTACAAGATTCAAAGTATCAAAGATTAATTCTGCATACCTTACCTTTGTATTCCTCTCGATATGTATAAAAATGTGGCATTCAGAGATAAGGTAGGAGAGAGAGAGAGAGAGAGGGAGACAGACAGACAGGCAGAGAGAGAGAGAGAGAGAGAGAGAGAGAGAGAGAGAGAGAGAGAGAGAGAGAGCTGCTGCTGCTGCTGCTGCTGCTGCTGATGATAATGATAATCAAGATGATGACAAACAGTTGTAGAGGAGCAGTTCGGGCACTTCATCGTCCCATTATTTTACAGAGTTGCAAGTGGATGAAATCTGCAGCCTTGCCGATGACCAATGTACGCCAGGATCTGTCTGTACCGATCTCGACCCCAACGACCTGTGTAGTAAGGGCAACAAATAAAGAGCTCTCTCTCTCTCTCTCTCTCTCTCTCTCTCTCTCTCTCTCTCTCTCTCTCTCTCTCTCTCTCCGTTCCTACCTCCCTCCACCCCCTCTTTCAGTCTATTTGCCTCTCTCTCTTCCTCTCCCCTCTCTCACTTTGTTTCTCCAGTGTTGTTTAGTGTACATGAGTGTTACAGTATGCTTATGTGTGTATTAGGTTTTGCCCATCAGCATTTTGTAAAAACACTGCCTTTATGCTTTTTTATATGTTGATGGCAACATTAAACAATCATCAATTACAATCATAGAACAAAGGATTTATTCTGCAGAGTTGGTTGGAAGAGTTGAAGGCGATGCAAATTTATATGCAGCAGTTGTGCACACACACACACACACACACACACACACAGAGGAGAGAGAGAGAGAGAGAGAGAGAGAGACCCATTCCCCCCACCCCCAGAGACAGAGAGACACGCACACACAGAGAGACACAGAGAGACAGACAGAGACACAGGTAGACACACACACACACACACCATTTTCCCACACCCCAGCGCCCATCCCCATCCCCAACCCACCACACACACACAAACATTTGGACGTGCTCCCATGAACACACACATGACCGCACGCACGCAAAATGTCGTGAGTAGAATGTGACACTAAGCATCACTTTGAATGCATGTTGCCTTCTGGCAGCTGCACTAGAGATATGGACTATGGTAGAGTGATAAAAAGGCACATGAAAGAAAAAACTGTCCGCCAAGACTTTTTTTTTTCGAAACGCCAATAAAATCATCATGCCTGATCAAGGGTGTTAAGAATGATGCGGGACACGAAAACAGTGTCTGAAATAAACTCTTCTTCGGTTTCTTGGGGTAAAATCGTACTACTACTGAACCCTTCCAATTGGATTGTGGGAACACACACACACACACACACACACACACACACACACACACACACACACACACACTATAGGTACGGAAATGGTGCGCAGATAGGGATGCGATGCGAAAATAAAAATAAATGTACAAAAGATAGTATGGGAAAAAGGAAACACAAAAATTTACAAAGGAATAAGATGGGAGGGAAGAAAGACAAAAAATTTGCAAAGGAATAGGATAGGAAGGAAGGAAGACAAAAATTTGGAAAGGAATAGGATTGGAAGGAAGGAAGACAAAAATTTACCTATGAAAATGCGTTATTTTTTATTTTCGCATCGCATCCCTATCTGCACACCATTTCAGTACCTATAGTGTGTGTGTGTGTGTGTGTGTGTGTGTGTGTTCCCACACATACCCCATTTCCACTTCCCACCTCCAAAACCTTGGCAAGTATTGTCACTTCCCTCCCGCCCCCCCCCCACCCCCCCCCCCCCCCCCCCCCTACTTCTTTCTTCACCGCCCTACCTCCAGCTCTGTAGAAGGTTTTTTTTTTAATACTGTCCTCTATCTTCCCCCGCCTCCTCCAAACAACTGTGGAACGTTACTGCTCCTTCTTCCACCCGCAGCTCTGTCAGTTGACTGTCTGTTGTAGACTTTCGTCTTTGTCCACCCCACCTCCCCCTTTTCTTTCCCCGCTTCATCACTTGCGGTACATGTTTGTCTTTCTCTCCTCCCCTCTCTCTCCATTTCCTTCCCCCACTTTCCCAGCTTTGGCAGCGTTTGTCCTTCTTCCCCTCCCTCTTTCCCTTCCTCCCTTCCCAACATATGGTAAGATTTTCCCATTCTTCCCAATCTCATTCCCTCTCCTCACGTCCCCCCTCCCTGTGCTTGTTAAAAAGAAAATACTACCTCCGTTTTTTTCCCTCTTTTTACTTCCTTGTTTACGGTAAATATTTTGCCATTCTTCTTTCCTTCTTTTCGTCTACCCGCTTCCCCTCAACCCCATTTCCCACCTGCAGGAAGTTTTGTCATACTCCCTCCTTCCGTCCCTTCCCCAGTTCCACCTATGATAAAAATGTCATCATTCTTCCTCCCCCTCTTCCTCCCCGCTTGCCACTCCCCCACTTTTTTTTTGTTTGTTTTTTGTCATTGTCCTTTCCCTCGTTTTCCCCACCTGTGGTAAGTTTTGTTGATCTTCCCTCCCACTTTCCCTTCCCCACCTCCGGTCATTCTTGTGATCACTCCCCCCCCCCCCCCCCCCCCCCCCTACCCGTCTCTCCACTCTCCGCTCCCCAATCTACCACCTGTGGGACATTTTTGTCATTCTGCTGCTCCCTCCCTCTTTCCCTACCTCACCACTCAACCTGTGGTAATTTCCCCCCCCCCCCCCCCCCCCCTTTTTTTTTTTTTTTAAAACCGCTCATCCTCAAACCTTTACCTGCCCCAGCTGCACAAACTGTGATAATTTTGATTTTTAGACAGAAAGGGGGTAGTTACCGCCAAAGTCTTTGTCCTTGGCGGTAACTAATTCCCTCTCTTTCTGAAGTTTGCTTCATTTTCTGCCCTCAGTCACTCCGTTTTGAAAACTGTGATAAGTTAATCGTTCTCCCCCTTTCACTCAGCCCTGCAGCTTTAATATGTGTTGAACATGTGGCCATGTTCACCCCCTCTCCGCTGGAGAGTGTCATTTCCATCACTGTGGTGGTTTTGTTCTCATTCTTTCCTTCCGGCCCCTGTCCCCTTTCCAAGCACATCTGTTGTCATTCTTTGGGTCATCATCTTACCGTCCCCCTTACCCACCCTTCTTCCATATCTTCAGTAACTTTATGTTTTTTTTGTATATTGTTGTTGTTGTTTCTTTCGCATGTGAAGTCCGCTTTTGTTCTTCTTCATCCTCAACCTCCACGCCCTCTTCCAATCCATTTCCATTCCTGCCGTAAGTCTTTGTTACTCCTCGTTATAAGTGGAAGCGGTTTTAACTACGAGTGCACTGTCCCCTTCCGTTTTGTGACCTTTAAAAACAAAACTATCAATGTCTGTCTACAAATGAGTCCCATGAAGTGTTTCAGTGCAGATGAATGGTCTTTCCTTTGAGCTCATGATCAGTTAATACTCTCCGAATGTTAGATTGGACGTTAGTTACGAGCAACATTTGGCATAGAAAATCTTGAAAAATTGCCAGAAAGTGAATACTTTAGCTATTGCGGACACGTACACGCCTTTCTTGTCTCGGTCTACAAGATCGAAAGATCAGCAGATTGAAAGCCTCGTAGATAGAGATTCCCAGATATTGTACGAATTCACAATTTTTAAATGTTTGTTCCAAAATGACTATTTAATGAACGAATACAGATGCCCACATATCAGCGGTCTTGAAGACTAATAACTGTATCAGAAAAAAAAAAAAATCAAGAGCATAGAGCAAGGGGGATAACTCAGCAGATCTGAGTCACACGTATCTTAATGGAAGTGTTGCTTGAAACTGTTAGCCTGGATTTTGCTTTTCACGGAGGTGATGATCAGTCTGTATGTACTTGATGCTTTCCACAGTCCGGTAGTAAGTGCCAGACGTTTTGCTTTATCGACCCACAGGAGCCTGATGTCTTCAGTGGGACATGTGTTGCAAGAAGCTACCTTCAAATTCTTTTCTGGTATTCCAATAACATTGTGAGAACTCATTTTGTTAATGTATAACTGAACATTTTATCCCTTCAATCTTCTTCAATTTGTTTTTAATTCTCAAAGAATCTAGCTGCATTCGCGATAAATACTCACAGCTTCGACTTCGAATATTTTTGAAAAGATTACTTACTTAACTTCGAAAAGATTGCTGAACTTTTTGCAAGCATTAGAGAGAGAGAGAGAGAGAGAGAGAGAGAGAGAGAGAGAGAGAGAGAGAGAGAGAGAGAGAGAGAGAGAGAGTGTACAAACCCAGAGAGAGAGAGAGAGAGAGAGATTACAAACCCAGACAAAACAATGAGTTTTCATAACTTTTATTGTTGCAGAGCTGGACGTGAATGAAATCTGTAACCTAGCAGATGACCAGTGTACGTCAGGAGCTCTGACTGTATCGATCTCGATCCCAACGACCTGTGTAGTAAGGGCAATTTGCGCAGTCTCTCTCTCTCTCTCTCTCTCTCTCTCTCTCTCTCTGCAGCATGTGTATCGTTTAACATTGTTATGTGTGTGTGTGTGTGTGTGTGTGTGTGTGTGTGTGTGTGTGTGAGAATGTATTACTAAAAATGTTATGCCTTGAATCTTCTACAATTGTTTTAGATTCTCAAAGAATCTAGTTTCATTCGCGTTTTATAGTCACAGCTTCGATTTCAAATATTTTGATGCGCATGAGTTTTGGGGGAAAATGGCTAATATCATTCTGTATTGTTAAGTACGGAATCTTACTTTTTTACATGCATTACACACACACACACACACACACACACACACACACACACACACACACACAGAAACCCCTGACAAAACAATTAGTTTCATAACTTTTGTTTTAACAGAGCTGGACGTGAATGAAATCTGCAGCCTAGATGACCAATGTGCGCCAGGAACTATCTGTGATGTCACATAAAGTGATTTTAGACAGAATTAGAGAAGTTGCGTGTGTATGCATGTGCGCGCGCTCACGCGCGCACGCGCGCGTGTGTGTGTGTGTGTGTGTGTGTGTGTGTGTGTGTGTGTGTGTGTGTGTGTGTGTGTGTGTGTGTGTGTGTGTGTGTGTGCGCGCGTGTGTGTGTTGATGGACCGATAAGAGATTTGTTACGAGCAGTTAGCTATATATAGTGATTCATACTAAAATTCTTTACAATTAACATTAGCCCAAAGCAAGTATTAAAACATTAAGGAGTACAGGATATCTGGTATAACCAAAATGTTAAGCGCTCATATCTGCTGGAACACTTGTTACAAAAAAGAGCCCACTGGACTAATCATCAAGGAATTAACAAAAGAAACAAGACCTGGTAAGTTCTGGAAAATATACACGTGCCATCAGGTCGCAGGCAGTCAGGATTTTCCTTTTTGAAATATGCGCAGTAGAAAAGAAGATGCTGGGTTGTGAAACTTTCAACTGCTCCGCAGATGCAATTTAAATTTTTGCGAAATTTTGTACGGAAAGCGTTTAGCTTAAGCCTGTAAACACAGGGATTCAAGTTTTCGGTTATTTTTTTCAAGAACGTTTACGTTGGCCGATTGATAGATAATCTTTCCAATTTTAGCCGCATTGCTAGAAGAAAAAAAGTAGCTGACTGGGATTTGTCACAGCAGAGCAATTTGGAGTGAGGTAGATGTATTTTAGTAAGAACCAAGTTTTTGTAGGCTTCATAAACCTTTTCAATACACGTCTTTTTTAAGAGACCATATCCTTCGTATAAACACAGAGGAATGTTGATTTCTATGGATTCATCGGACTTTCGTGCTCCTTTTCTGGCAGCCCGGTCAGCCCATCATTACCAGAAATCCCACAGTGAGACGGAATCCAGCAAAAATCAACTGTTGTACCTCTTGATATAAGAATACTGACAAGATGTTTTATTTCTAAAATCACCTCACCTCGATTTTTTACAGCAATAGATTCAAGGCCTTGTAGGACAGACTTTGAATCCACACAGAAAAGTGCTTTGTAGATAGTAAGTGGAGTATCAACAAGAAAGTTAAGCGCCATTAGAATTGCCACCAGCTCAGCCGTGAAGATAGAATACCTGGTTCTAATATCAGCAGTAATAGTGACAGACAGGCCTTCAGCCACCCATTGAAAGCTACATCGCTACGTCCCTCCCACATTCCCAACCAATCATCCACCTCTAAAGTGTAAACAACAAAGCAGATTGACTTGTTGTGACACTATCTCGACCACAGTATTACCTGCAAAATGAACTTGAAGAAAGCAAAATAACAATTACTTTGATTATTCCCTTGGTGAAAACAAAATCTCACTTCGTTTTGCCCCTTTGCCTCGTACGAGAAGCAAATAACAGTCAGGATAGGTTCAAATAACAATCAGGATAGGTTCAAATAACACTCAGGATAGCTTCGCCATGACTTCCGTGCTCAACAAAGGAAACTGTTTATGACTTAATGAAAATAATAATTCTCCCCCCCCCCCCCCCCCCCCCCCCCCCCCCCACCAAGCCCCAGATCGCTAACGGATACACTTGCTGGGTTTCTTCTTAAGCGGCTAATGCGCTGATGTCATCCCACATCCAAGTGGACCTAAACGACCAAAAGGACAATGTTTTTGTTTTTGTTTGTTTGTTTGTTTGTTTTCCCCAGCTCAGCACTAAAAGACTTAACACCTTGATTTGACGTCACCATTTCACAGCCGTCATTACCGTACCGGTGTCGAAATATTGTAACCACCGGGGAAGGGGAGACAACCCCATTTTAAAATGCATCGCCATTGTGTGGAAAGATGCCTATATCTTCAAGTCCTTATATGGAAAGACGTTCATCTCTTTATATGTTTAAGTCCTTATGTGGCCGAGAACAGGAAGGAAATTGAGCGCGGTCTGGTCGCACTAGCTCTTACGTGGCTGTGTTGCGTGTGGTAAAAATCAGGGTAGATTTGTGCTGCCTGGGCATACCAGTCTGTTTGTGGCTGTTTGTGGTATGTGGTTAAAATGGAGCGTTTGTCTTGCTCTCTGCAGCAGGGAGTAAAATGTTTAGGGGTAACTGTTATTTGCAAGTACGAGTACATATGTGGACGTGTATTTTTTTCCCCTCGTTTATTTTTTAATCTAACTTACACTATACTGTCGCAGAGCGAAGGCCAGGCGAGAGCTGTGATGGCGAGGATGAAGTCTGTGCGTCCACTGCCTTCTGCCAGACAGACACGTGTAGTGAGACTCTCTTCAACCCAGCTCCCCCTTTCCTTTCTCTTTTGGGTTCTCTGTCTTCCACTCTCTGCCACTCTCTCTCTCTCTCTCTCTCTCTCCTCTCTCTCTCTCTCTCTCTCTCTCTCTCTCTGTATGTGTGTGTGTCGCTGTCACACACGCACAAGCCCACGTCCGCACGCACGCATGCAGCACGCACACACACACACACACACGCACGCACGCACGCACGCACACGCACACACATGCACACACATCAATCTGTCTATGTATCTCTCTCTCTCTCTCTCTCTCTCTCTCTCTCTCTCTCTCTCTCTATATATATATATATATATATATATATATATATATATATATATATATTCCTTCAAAATGGAGGAAATCTACGAAACATGAGATGGAAAGCGTTTTTCTTCCTGAACCCGAATGCAAAAAAAAGGACAAAAACACATATGGCTTCAAATCATGGCGATCTCCACCGCCATAGATGAAATGAAATCTTTCGAGGATAAAATGAAAAGAATGATAGCCACATAGAATTCAAAAAATCAAACAACGATTTCCAAACATCATTAAAAATGAAATAAAAAACAAATACAAAATGACAAAAAAATATTCGTGAAGGCTGACAAAACCAGTAATTACTACAAAATGGAACCAAACGAGTACTCACAACTTCTTGATAAAAACATTCAGAAAAACTACAAAAAAGCTGATAAAACCATACACACAACACATCCGAAAAAAAAAAAAGAACTCGTACACCACATGGATCTAGGTGTGACAGGTAGAAACAACACAACAGCAATAAAAGAAGCCTTCATAACTCTTAAAGACCATAAACCCAATTTCCACAACAACCCAACATGTAGACTAATAAACCCATCTAAATCTGAACTGGGCAAAATAAGTAAGAAAATCCTAGAAAAAGCCATAAAAAAAACATAAAATCAAACACGGAATACAACCTCTGGAAGAACACATATGAAGTTATCCAATGGTTCAAAAATCTTAACAAACAGAAGAACACAGTATTCATCACATTCGACATAGTAGACTTCTACCCATCCATAGATGAAGAGCTACTCTCACTAAAGCTCTGAAATTTGCTAATAAACACACAGACATAACAGGGTCAGAAATGGAAATCATCTCTCACACCAAGAAAACTTTACTCTACAGCAGAAATGAAACATGGATCAAGAAAACGAACAGAAACTCAACATTTGATGTGACCATGGGATCGTATGACGGTGCCGAAACATGCGAACTGGTCGGACTGTTCATGCTATCCAACATCCAAAACAACTCGGAAAGCAAGTCGGACTATACAGAGACGACGGCCTCGCCGCGCTAAACAACAATCCAAGAACCATTGAAAACAAGAAAAAAGAACTATGCAAAATTTTCCAAAACCATAACTTAAAAATCACCATCGAAGCAAACAAAAAGGTAGTGAACTACTTAGACATAACACTTGACCTCAACAACTACATATATAAACCATACAAGAAACCTAATGACACTCCCATT
>JADBJO010026267.1:0-2500 GCA_016801955.1 Conus betulinus | reverse complement strand
AAATTGAACAAAACGCATCTGATAAACCTACTGATTTACCAAAGTTTTGAAAGCAGAGTTGACGTTCGGCTGAAAATACGAGTGCGCGAGAAAACCAAGTGAGTAAGATGTGTTTGAAACTAAACCGATCAGCCATGACGTTAGGCATGTGTACAGGTGATTTCAAGCAAAATTAAACCATAGTTGTACATGTCTTTTTGGAGGTCCCTCTGAGTGAAATATCGTCACAATCACTATATATGATCGTTGTGAAGAAGCCGAGTCACCTCTGTAACGCAACAATAAAGGGATGAAATAACGTCACAGTCATTTTATATGACGGTTCTTAGGAAACCGAGTCACGTTTGTGACGCAACAATAGAGGAGAGAAATAACATCACAGTTATGTTATATGACGGTTCTGAAGAAACCGAGTCACGTTTGTGACGCAACAATAAAGGAGTGAAACAACGTCACAGTCGTTTATAAGACGGTTCTGAGGAAACCGACTCACATTTGTGTGACACAAGAATAAAGGCCGACAGGACAGTGTGATGAAACGGCGAAAAGATCCCATTTTAAGTAGTAAAGCGCGTACACATATTCTTTTGTCAAACATAAACCCCTGTCCGCCTTTGTCTTCGTAGATGTAGTCAGTGTGACCGCGTTGCTAGTTATCTATTTTAGATAGGATTGTCGATATCAGAATTTAAGGGGAAAAAAGTTTGGGCTGAGAAGGTCCATGGTCGTGGAAAATTTGTCAGAGATTGGTATGCGATTTACGTGCACCTCATATTTGTCATACCGCGCTCTCGGGTGATTTTCGTTCGAAGAATATAGGTAAGTTAATATTTCACTAGTCAACTTATGTTGTTGGTTTTTTTTTTTTTTATATATATATATTTCTGTATGTGTTGTTTTCAAACCCTTTGAAAGACCTCGGGACGGTATCTCCACTGTCATTAATCAAAGCCTCTCCTGCTTGCAGATGGATCAGCGATGGCGATGGTCAGTCTTCTTATGATGGTGGCCTGTTTGGTGGTCAGTCGAGTCATCTGATGTCCGCAGTACATCCTTGTGATACAATCGCCTCGTACTTCTCTTCTTCGCTGCCTCGGAAACATAACATCCTACTGCTCTTTGTTAAGTGTACCATGGGGATGACAGAAAAATAGATAACATGATATTGGAATAGATAGATACATACATGTTAAAAGTATGGATTTTAAGGCCTTTTATCATTGAAAGTAGGTAATAATGATATTTCTGGAAGCACTTGGAATATAACAAAGAAGAAATATGTTTACTTCCGAGATATTCTGATTACTTTGCCACACAATCAAAACTTTCTTTTTTCTTCCGGACTCACATCCTTTCATTGTTTTGACTGCAGTAGATCAGAAAAAATGTGTTCCATACCACGTTACTTTCTCCTATATCCTAAGATGTCTCGAATTTGACCCTGATTTCCAGGATAGTGTTTCCCAAATCATTCCCATTTGAAACGACCAAGGTCTTTCCGTTTTTGTTATTATTGTTATTATTGTTGTTGTTGCTGTTGTTTTTTTTTCTCACATATCTGGTTTTGTTGTTGTTGTTGTTGTTGTTTCTTTGGAAAATGTTAATTTTGTGTTAGAAATTCTGAACACTCTGTGGCCTTAAAAACAGTACTATTGATGAACTCAACGAGTATGTTTTAAGTAGTTTCAGTATTGATAAATAACAAAACAGCATTTACAAAAACATATCAAGAAAATGGAAATTCAGTATGAATATCGACTTGCTTCGTGAAGAAAAACTGTTTTTGTTAATGGACGAATTCCAACAGCTGAAGACTGTCATTGTACAAAATGTTTTTAATACCGAAGGAAGACTTGCTTTAGAACTGAATATCTGATAACTGTCCAGAATCTATTTTTCATAAAGATCAGTTCTCTCAGTCAAGTGTACTTTTTAGCACATGTCAATGCTCACAGTGAAGGCCGAAGATGTAACATTTAAAAATACAGAGTATCTTACGATAAAAACTGTGTAAGAAGAAATTGGTTCCAGAGATACAATCCATTGCATCCAGATGTAGATTGCTTTTTATGTCATGTCCGTTTTTGCTTTTTTATTTTCAAACTGACTTTCTATTTTGTCGTGTGTATTTGATTTCTATTAATATTATCCGTATTTAATGTGACTTCACCTTTGATTTTAAATCAGCTAAAAAGTTTCTCGGATATCCCGAGCCTTTTACTTGCTGAAACTCATCAATGATACGTTATTCAGACATGAAGGTTAACTGACCTTCTGTGCATTTTTCGACAATGACATTGATTGCATAGTAAAAGAGGAGACCGAACTAACGATCAGATCAACGGAAGAAGCTGACGAAGGATAAAATAAAAACAGAAGAAATAAAACTCACGCCGCAAACAGAAGAAAGACAAGCGGAAGTAATTGATGAAAAAGCACAGAGTGGGTGGGAAAAATACATCACACAACAGAACAAACTCAAACACAAATCAAAAGAAAA
>JADBJO010026266.1:15000-22733 GCA_016801955.1 Conus betulinus | reverse complement strand
ATATTTGCGCTTTTTTTTTATCTTTTGTTTAAAATGTTTGAAGAAAATATATTTGTCGAAAATTAAATTGTCTATTTTGTACACAGTAATTTGCATTACTTTACATGTAGTTTCCTGAAAAAGTTGCATTTCACAAATATCGTGCATGGTTATTCAGGCCACCAAATGTTCCTCTTTGTGGATATTTGATGAAAACTCCTGACTCTGATAGTCGGGTCTGAAGGAGGACAGAGGATGGGATGGGCTGTTACAAGTCCACGGTGTCGAGGTGTAAGAGTGGCAAACCCAGTGTGCAACCTTGGAGATTTGCCCACCCTTGCCATGGCTTGTGTTAGCTGGTTGTAGTGGGGCACTTGGGGTGTTGTGGGGTGGGTGTGGGTTGGGAGAGTTGTAGCGTGCTTACATATGTCTTGTGTGCGTGTGTGTTGTTGCTGTTTTGTGTGTGTGTGTGTGTGTGTGTGTGTGTGTGTGTGACTTTGCTTGTTTGTATGAGTGAGTGTGTGTGTGTGTGTGTGTGTGTGTGTGTGTGTGTGGAAAGTATCTGACATGACATATTAATCTTACAGATAAATTAAGATTAGTAAACCCAAACAAATCAACAACAATATATGCAAACTAGTTAAAATGAATGGACAGTAAATCAAAAGAAAGAATTTTACACACCTACAGAACTGAGTTGATTTTGTTTTTCATGTATATCCATAAAAAAAAAAAAAAAAACCGTTCTGTATGTGCATGTCAGCTTTTGCGATAGGTCTGAAATCGCTCTGTTTTAGCGATGCAGATACACTTTCCTCAGGCATAGATACCATTTTTATTGTATTGAATGTGCTGTGTTACGCAGGCATTGATGGTGAGATTGGCCGTGAAGGTTTGCCTGGACTGCCTGGAGAACCCCGGTCTGCCTGGATACTCCGGAGAGTATGGCATACCTGGTGACTCTATGAAGGGAGACCGAGGACTGGCAGGTAAAGTCGGTAGACCTCATTGCCTTCAGTCTTACCGGTATTTTTCAGTCAGTGAATTGTCAAAGTGCAGCTGCTCAGTCGTCTTATTCTAGTTGTATGACTTCACAGATTATTTGTTGTGCTCTTGTTTCATGTTGGGAAGCAGTTTTTACATATGAAGTGGATGAGTGGGCAAGGCAAAGAAAAAGGAAGGAGTATGTGCTACATGAATTGATGCCATAAGCAGAGCAAGTCCGAAGACATACCATATAACTGTTTCACCTTGGGATTAACAGTTGCCTCCTGTAGACATTATTATTTGTTTCCATACCCCTGCTTTATTTAAGATTTTCTTAAATCAGGCGTATAGTCCAAAAGAAAAAAAAAACGTTCTGTCCTCAACAGAATGCAACGGATGCCTTGAGCTGTCCATGAGGGGTTTGGTTTTTAAATTACTGTTCTTCAGCTCTCGTCCTCTTCCTTCCCTGCTCCCTCCACCACTGAGCCTCCTTTCCTCTCTCCCCCTTTTTGAATGTTGTTGTTGTCATACCCTGGCTAGAAGACTCCACGGATCATCCGAGCAGCCACAGCACTTGAACACTATGGTACAAATGCATCAGCTAGGGATGACTGAAGACAATCCCGGCTAACTATGCTGAGTTTAACAATATTTGATGTAGCCTTGGTGTTCAAGTGTACGTCAACTGGTCTGACTCGGCCTTAAGCCAAGGCAACCCTTTTTGAATGAACAAACTTTCATAAGTTTCATAATGACAGAAGAATTGCTTGTTTGCACTTGTATTCTTTCACTACATATTTTGTTAGATATGATACCATATAAAAAAAAAAATACAGGTGGGAAAAAGGTTTTGTTGCTCCAGTCTTTGTTTTTGTTTTTTTGAATAGCATATCAGTTTTTAGTAACTTGTTAATAAAAAAAAGTTAATAAAAAATAAAACATAGACTTATTTGCCTCAGCCTTGATCTTATACTCTGTAGGTTCAAGTGCACCACCTTTTCCCTGAACCAGCGTTACATGCAACTTTTGTTGCCTAAAATAGGATGATTCACTTACGCCATCGTAGCTTGCTTACTTGAACACCTTTGTCATCAAACCATTAACAAATGTTTGAAATTGAATAAACTACAATCTGGTATGACATTTGGTCATTTGGGTTAAAGATGAACTTGGTTATTTATCAAATATTGTGTAAATATTTCTTAAAATGACCAGATAATATAAAACAGAGACTTTTGTAGAGAAAAGGTAGGACTGTAAAAACCCATGAAAAAAATTTATATCTGCCTGTCAAACATAGTCTTGATTTCATACCTTTTTTTTTAAAATGCATAAAACAGTGTAGTCCAGAAAGTGAAATTTAACTTGCTAGATTAAATAAGACTGGAACAGCATGTCAGCAAGAGGAAGCTCCATCCTGACCTGTAAGGGAAAAAAATGTGGTTCTACTTAGCTCGTGATTGGGGGGGGGGGGGGGGGGGGGGGGGGGGGGGGGGGGGGGGTGGAGAATGTGTTATTGTTGTCAACTTGGGATTATTTTCATTCTTTCCCTCCACCAACCCCTCTGCCAGTATAGATTCCACCATGTTCCTTACAAAAAAAAGATTGTGAAAAGGAACAAACTGCAGCTCTCAAGACAACCCATTTGCCAGTATAAATTCTACCATGTCCCTCGAAAAAGATTTTGAAAAGGAACAAACTGCAACTTTCTTGACAGATTGTTGACTCTTCTGCCTTTTCATTTGCTCCAAAGGTCTACCCGGAGAGGATGGAGCGGGACGGACTCCCCGGCTTTTCAGGCTTGCCTGGAGACCCTGGAGAAAAAGGATTGCCTGGAGAGGATGTGATCGGTCCTCAAGGAGAACGGGGTCTGCCTGGCCTGGACGGTCTCCCGGGATTGCCTGGCCTGCCTGGAGACCCTGGGTTCGATGGCCCCAAAGGAGATCCAGGGATCGGCGTGAACTTCCCCGGGCCTGAAGGGGCGAAAGGGCTGCGAGGAGAGATTGGTGACCCTGGCTTTCCTGGCACTGATGGCTTGCCTGGACTGCCTGGACTTAAAGGGTACGTGTGTGTGTGTGTGTGTGTGTGTGTGTGTGTGTGTGTGTGTGAGAGAGAGAGAGAGAGAGAGAGAGTGTGTGTGTGTGTGTGTGTTTTTATCTAGCCTGAAGAAGACCAAAGAGGTCAAAGTGCGTCATGCTTTGAGTTGTAATTTGTTTGTCCTTTTGTCTTTTGGAATATAAATAACTTCTCTTTTAAACTTGAAACTTGTTAGTAGATCATGGTATCAGACATAGAGAAATATATCATTTAGACATGCAGCTCCCATTTTTTCTTTCCACCCCCCCCTTTTCCCCCTTCCATTTCTCCTGTCCCACCACCTTGCCTCACACCTTGTAACTCTTCATGCTGAGCTTCTAGTGTTGTCATGTGTGGTGCCTGGTGATGCGGTCCCTCAGTCTGGGTTCTGTTGTGCAGGTATGACAGGTGAAGACTGCGGCATTTGCCCCAATGGATTGCCTGGCGTGTCTGGTGACCCGGGTGACCCTGGATTTGCAGGTAAGTCAATCCGCTTAATGTAGTAAGTGGTGGTACTTTGTATTTGGATGAAAGGATCTTTGTCAAAGCTTTGTATATTCATGTATTAGATATTCTGTGGTGATTTTTTGGTAATGATTTTTTTTATGTTTGTGATCTTGACTGTGAGCCTGTGCCAGTGATAAGTTTCTGGACACATTTATTCAGATTGTAAAACAGATGTGGTAGGGTCATCCAGCCATCATAGTGATTCATAGACAAAAGTCAGAATGCATGTAAGTGTTTAACAATATTTCCTCACTTATTTCTGTTCAGATTGTTGTTTTGTGTGTGCTGAAATGTGTGTTGTTTGCAATGTACTGAACACATCATAAAAATCAAAGTGATTTAAAAAGAAAATAGAAAAGTAGCAACAACAACAACAACAGTGACTGTGGTACGATCATTTAGGTTTCAAAATGGTTACTAGGGGAATGCATGTTCAAACTTCTATCAGAAACTGTTTTGTTATCTGTTGTTTTGCCACCCATAACCTGTAGACTCAAAGTGGAAGACAGCCAACTCCTAAGGCAATAGAATATGTTGCTCTTCTCTGAGAGACTTGCTAAAAGTTCACGATCAACTCAGCTGGTGTCTGTATGGCTAGGCTGCCATTGGATATATTTTGAAAGTGGGTGCAAAGTGTACAGCACAGGAAGAAGAAACTGTTGGGAGAGCTTTTCACTGCAGAAGATGTTCAGAGAATACCCACCCCACCAATATGCCCCACCCCCACCCCCCCTCAACAGAGTCAGATTGTCAAAACTGAAGCTGAGCAGTGTGATGGCCATGTCCCCTATCATTGCTGATCAAAGTGGAGTAGTCAGAAGCTACCTTGCACAACATCACCTCTGGCTTGCAGGTGGGGATGGTCTACCTGGCCCTGTGGGCTTCATGGGTCTGAAGGGAGAGCCTGGAGAGATTGGTTTGGAGGGAGAGCAGGGTCGTGAAGGTCAGCCGGTAAGTGTTCAGAAACTACCCGGTGTTTGTAGTCCATGTATTGTACATATGTGCCAGGGCCGGGGGGACATGGAAAGTCTATGCAACATTACATCTGAAGATTAGGTGTAAATACATGCTTTACTGAATTATCTTTATTGTGCAGCAAGCTTGTACTTAGGTGAAATTGTGGTGTACCTATATAGTTATTGACCACGCTGAATAGCATATACCATCCAGTAAGCATTTACTCATGTAATGATTTTGTTGCATATATGATTATTGTATACATGTGGGTTGCCTTTAAAGATGTGTAACTATTATCCAACAAGCCTGTGTGCATGTTTAGATGTTTAGTTAGGTGACTGATAGCATTTCAAGTGTACTGTTTTGATATCATATATTGAACCATGTCAGACTCTGTGTGGGCTATGGCCAGTTTGTACCATGTCATCAGATGTTCGTGGCTTGCAGTCAGTACAAAGACCTGCCATGAAAGCATTGTACACTATCTGTCCAAGTGTAGAGCAATATCTTCTTTCTCTTTTTGTATAGCTAAACACTGGACAAGACAATCCAGTCCTGTTTCTGCTTTGTCTCACATCTGTCTTTTTTCCAGAAACTACTTCAGGTTGTGAGGGATTGCAGAAGGGTTGGGAGGGGGATGAAAAAACTGACTGGCAGAAAATTGTCGGTGCTTAGTCTTGTTAACATTCAAATACTGTGCAGTGGGGAGGAAGGTGGGGGAGAGAGGTCAGCTCATATTGTGAGAACCCCATGGACACAAGCATTCTTTTTTTTTAATTTTCTGCTACTCAGGTCACTCTCATTGAAAGTTATTGCTATAGAACACTAATCAATGTCTGTCTCTTCTTTGAAAACAAAATTCTCTCAATGAAATTCTGTCAAGTGTACACAGTTAATGAGAACATCACTTCCTTTTTTCGTTTCTTACGGTCTCGCAATCAGTTTGACAACTTAAAAATTGTCATTCCCTGACATTTTTATTACAGTAATCATGAAAATTTTCAGGACAGAAAGTGCTGAGAAAAATTATTGTAAATGAGAAATGCTCTAACAGCAGCATTCCATATACACATGTCTGCGGTACATGAGGAAGCTGACTGTTTACGCTGTGTTTACAGTGCTGGATTATGCCAACTGTACATCTAGGATGGACCACGCTCACAAACATTTCTTTCAATACTGTCAGGTGAATATGTACAACCATGCACCCAGCGCCCCACTCACCTGACTCCTCTCGCCGTGTGCAGGGTGTCCCAGGCAGACCAGGTCCTGATGGTCTCACCGGCCCTAAAGGGTTGGAAGGTGAACAGCTGCCCCCACCAGACCTGGAAGCCTACCGTGGATTGAAGGGGATGAAAGGTAACATTGGCTACCCAGGTATGCCTGGAATGGACGGCCCTCAGGTGACACAGGTGTTCGAGGTTTGCCTGGGTTGTACGGACCCCAGGGAATTAAGGTGAGCCTGTTTTCTGTACACTGGGTTCATACAGTGGGGCAGGGGGAGTAGGGGGTGGGGGTTGGGGGGGGGGGGGGGGTGAGTTGGGGCGACATGCGGAAGTATTTCATGGTCTTCACAGTTTGTGACTATGATGAGAAGTTTCAGTAAGTTAGGTGTGTTGTTTCATCAGAACAGTGTTCCAAAAGCCATGGTAGTGTTTATATGAGATTTACCCAAGGGCAAGAAAAGATAAGCATTTACACTCTCTTAACTTAGCCTGCCTACGAAATTTCCTGTGTGTATGCTGACAAAAGTTTTCATATGTGCCAGAAGTTCATTATTACCATCTTCTGTTGGACATACTTCTCATTAGGCCCATAAAGGTATATATAATTAAGATTTGTATAAAAAGAAAAGAAAGGAGAAAAAAACTGAGTTATTTAGAACTTGCCTTTGTCTGCTCTAACTTGGGAGAGATAGTCCTTCTTCCAGTTTGGGATCATGTGTATCCATTTCTCTCAGTTTGATTTCACTAGCTGCATTGTAATCTTCAGTCCATTTGTAGTGATTGTGCTGATCTTACAAAATATGCATAGCTTGATTGGGTGTCGAAAGGTGTTTAGCAAGAATCTGATTTACCATGACTGCATATTTCAAGTTTAGAGCATAACTTAAGTTGAAAAATGCACTGGTAGACGCATAACTTGAGTTGAAAAATGCACTGTCAGATCTGCTATTTAATGCGCACATGGCTGAAGTTATAGCTTCTTAGATTCACATGAAAGAGAGCTTCAAAGGAAAGCAACTCTCCTTTTGAATTGGCTACATTTCCCAGGATGAAAGAGAGCTTTGTTCAGCGTATACACAGTACTGGTGACTGAGTTGAGTGCCGTCATGGTGTACAGATACATCACAGGCTAAAGGTTAAGATGAAAGAAAAGTAAGTAACAAATCGTGCGTTTGGGATTTTGCTTAAAAGTGGAATATAAAAAGATGCTTGTTGGCTTAAACAGACTGTCGATCTTACTTTTCCTGCATTCCCCCATCTCATCTGTTGCATCATGTTTATGTCCCTTGTAACCTACCATTGCCAATTGTCAGTGTTGGAGTCAGTCGTTTTTTTTTTTTGTGGATTTGTTACTTTGTGTGCTCAGAAGATCCGCATTCCCCCTACCCCTCCTAGTCCTGCTTCCTCTAATCTTACACACCCTGCAGTCATGCTGATCAGAAGATTATAGGGTGGTGAAGAATGGAATCATGAAAGGATTAACATTGCTAGCCTCATTGTGGGTCTTCTCTCAACGCATCAGGGTGACATCGGTCAACCAGGCGATGATGGTCTGGATGGACTGCCAGGACTGCCTGGGGAGGCTGGTCGTAAAGGTCAGCCAGGTCAATCGGTGGTTGGTCCAATGGGGCGCAAGGGTCAGGGTGGTCTTCCTGGATTGGAAGGAATACCTGGACCACAGGGAGACAAAGGTAATGGAATTATTCTTCATTGTCACCTGTTTACTTTTTAGTATCATTATAGGTTGTATGAATGAAAAAGGCTGAAATTTATTTTGAAAATGAAGGTGATTAATTCATTGATCTGTCTTGTTAAAATCATTGTCTTGGCCAAAGTTCATGGAATGTGTGATCTTTTTCAATACATGATGAACAAAGCATCCTCACAAGGTTGAACAAAAATGCTTATCAAACTTAAAGGTATCATAAAGTTGTCTGGGAATACAAGTCTGAACTGGCAGCTGGTGTTCGATTCCTCAGGTCAGTCTTAGATTATGATGAT
>JADBJO010026266.1:0-10000 GCA_016801955.1 Conus betulinus | reverse complement strand
TCAGACCATAAAAAGACACACAATGGACAAACAAACCCCCCAAACCCAAAATGTGGAGGTAATCTGCTGTGGCTCTGATGTAGCGACATATTAACTGACACTACTCTTACTTTATTGAATTACAGGCATGTAATGCTGACTCAATTCTGACAAAATTTGATGACATTCACACTTGATTCTAATGACACCCGTGCATTGCCATTTACTTTTGCAGGCACCCTCATAATTTTCTCCAAGTTGGATGAGAGAGAGATGGAGGAAGAGAGGGAGGACTGTGTCTATTTCAAAATTTCAAAGGGAGAATGTAATTTTCATTCACAATATCTCAGCATGAGATAAAAAAAAAAAAAGGGGGGGGGGGGGGGGAGGAAGCAGGGGTGGGCATGTAATAGAGGATGGATACAGGAGTGGGGCAGAGATAAAGGTGACAGAAGCTTTACATATCAAAGTAAGGACAAACAGCTTTTCAGGTGATGTCATCTTTAACATGCTAAAAACTGTGGAGCAACTTCATGACATTGAAAATGAAAGAGGGACAAAAGAAAAAAAAGAGGGAACAAAAGAAGTAGAAAAAGTTTCAGTTTGATCAAGGTGTCACTGTGTGCAGGTTAGTCCACAGCTGTTCAAGACTTTAAAATTCCTACGAATATATATGTTGCTATATCATAAGTTTGAAGAATGTCACATGAGCCATTTACTCGGGGGGGGAAAAAAATCTTCTTCAGAACTTTCTTCCGAATCGTTGCTCATCATACCTTGAACCTCATCCCAATGGAAATCTAGGTCACTCTAAGCTTCATCACCCAGCACTTTCACTTAGTCTTATGCCGTAAATTCTACAAATCGCAGTATCTCCATCACTAAATCTCATTATAGAACGGCAGAATCAAGGTAAGCCATGGTGAAAAACCGCATTTCGACTTCAAAAAACTTTAAAAATTTGTAACTTGAGAACCACGGCACACGCATCGACTCGCAGTTTTTTTGCAGACGGTAGAAAATGGCTACAGGAAGAAGGAAATCACGTTCTCGCGAGACTTCCTTTTTCCTACGAGAAACATGGCGGCGCCCATTGTTGCCACGTGTTTTACCGGGTGCTGGCAGGCGCTCAGCATTTTGGCTGTGTGATTTCCCATCCCATTGACAGTCACTATGATGAAAGAAGACGCCATCCTATTGACAGTCGCTATGATGAAAGAAGACACCATCCCATTGACAGTCACTATGGTGAAAGAAGACACCACCCCATTGACAGTCACACTATGGTGAAAGAAGACACCCCCATTGACAGTCACTATGGTGAAAGAAGACACCATCCCATTGACAGTCACTATGGTGAAAGAAGACACCATCCCATTGACAGTCACTATGGTGAAAGAAGAAGACACCATCCCATTGAGAGCACTCGTTCAATTCTCACTGTATTGCTGATGCACACCTCTTTGTGTCCACACATCAGGTGAGCCTGGCCAGCTGGGAGAGGATGGCTTCAATGGGCTCCAGGGAATGAGGGGGGAGCCTGGGTTTCCGGGGTTGCCGGGTGAGCAGGGCATTGAAGGCCTAAGGGGTACCCGGGTCTGATGGGAGATCCAGGACTCCCTGGTCTGGATGGTCAGCCGGGAGAGAAATAGGCATTGATGGATTGCCTGGATTACCTGGAAGACAGGTATGTCGTTAGCAATGTTATGTCATAACCTGTGCTCACCTTTTCTGCCCAATCAGTTTGTGGTTATTGATTTTTCTTTGTGAAATTAGACACCTTGGTTATCATAAAAGAGTGGATTTGGTCACAGAGTGCCTTGAACTGTCGAGGTAATGAGTTAATATTGATATTGTTTTGTTTTTTTTTTAAAGTAGAGAAAGCAAAAAAATATATCATAGCATAATTCTGTGAATCTTCAATGACTGTGTAACAGGCAGCTGCCATGGGGCCTTAGGCTTGAGGTTATAGGTTCAGTTCCCATGAAAGGCATGCTTTGTGTGTGTGTGTGTGTGTGTGTGTGTGTGTGTGTGTGTGTGTTGCCCAGACTGGTTCTTGCCCAGAGTTGAATGAGCTCCAGGCTCAGACAGGAACCACACAACTTTCACTTAACTGACATGATGCGTCCTTGAGAATGCTGCTAAGATTTTGTCACAAACACTGCATCTCTCAGGCCTGGTTGATGCCAGGATATAATATGAAAGCATTGAGTGTAGCTCGGTCTTAGGCCAGACTGGAATCTCATATCATCATCTTCATTGTCCACATAGATGATCATTAAAGAAAAGCCTCAAATGTTGTAGTGGTTTATGCGCTATTTTATGGTGACCAGAGTTATGATTTCCTTTCTTCACAAGAGAACTCCTGTTGATGTTGTCAGCATTAGCATATTTGCAGGGGTCATGAGATGAATATGGTGGTGCTCATTAGCATATTTGCAGGGTCATTCGATGAAATGGTGGGTGGTGCTCGTTAGCATATTTGCAGGGTCATTAGATGAATATGGTGGTGCTCACTGGCAGAGGAGACTCGGTGCATGGTAAGTGGTTTCTTGCACAGATCAAAACGGGCTGTGCTGAACACCGCCCAAAAAAACTGCAGCTGTGTGGGTCTTCTTCTGTGGTTGGTGGCTGTACGCTGACCTGATAGTGAAGGCTGTCTGTGGATCTGAGGTGCTAAGGTTTCAGCATGGTGTGTCAGGATGCATTTTGTTTGTTTGTTTGAAGATCTGGATAGGAAACGACTTCAATGAAATGACAGCCCTAATAAGTTGTTCTCTGGTTGTTCTCCTGCAGATCTGAAGTTTGGAGTTGTGCAGGGATCTGTTCTGTGCCCCGCTCTCTTTTGTCTGTCATACTCGGCCTTTCTCTGGTGTTGTCTCTCTCAGCCCACCTGTCTCACTGTACTTTCTCTTTCAGTGTGGTGAATTGTACTATCTACCATTCATCATTCAGAGTGCACAAGTGTGAATTGACTGATATTTATGCTTGGATGACACACAGAGTAAGCTCCAGCTGAATAATGAGTGTACAGAAATGATTTTATTGCAAGCAAAAAGCTTCTGTCCTCTGGGTTAGCTTCAACATCCATCCAGCTTGACAGCTGCCTCGTTCGTCCATCGAAGTTTGCTCATAATAGGGGTGCTGCTCTGGATGAGACGTTTATTCCAGCAGTCCATCTCCTCCATCTGTTGCAGGTGTTACCTGGTAATCTGCTGCATCCGTTCCATTCAGCATGTTCTTTCAGAGCATGCAACCCAAACCCTAGTCTACACTTCTGTTTGTTCATAGCTATGCTACTGGAGTTCTGTTCTTGCTTGTTTGCAGTCTAAAACATTGTTTTCATCAGCTGCGCAAAGTACACTTTACTTTGACCAGACTAATGTTCAGATGTTTTTAGATCTACTCGTGGTGTTCCTCTCTTCATTCTCATCCTTGGCTTCCTGTTTGAAAACAGATTGATTATAAACTGTCATTGCTCAGTTTCAAGTCTCTGAATGGACAGGTAAGTGTGAGAGAAAATCCACCTAGGTAATGAAAAACATAAGCAGACAGGGAAAAAAAGAGAAAAAATAAGTGGTGATATATTATAGGGACATGGTTCCCTCTGGTGTTATATATAGAGACATGGTCTCCTCAGGTGTTATGTTTGAGGGACATGGTCTTTCCTGGTGTTATAGGGACATGGTCTCCTCTGGTGTTATAGAGACATGGTCTCCTCTGGTGTTGTGTTTGAGGGACATGGTCTCCCCTGGTGTTATAGGGACATGGTCTCCCCTGGTGTTATGTTATAGGGACATGGTCTCCCCTGGTGTTATAGGGACATGGTCTCCCCCGGTGGTATAGGGACATGGTCTCCCCTGGTGTTATGTTTTAAGGACATGGTTTCACCATGTAGAGGAGCCCAAATGACACACAGAAAAAAGTGTTGCCACCATACTTTTGTGCACTGCAGTACAGTGCTCCTGTGTCTTGTAACCCAGGGTGTCGGGAAGGCAGAAAGGGAGAGACGCCACGCTTTGCACCTGAGGGAGAGCCAGGTGAACCAGGTGGACCTGGAGAGATTGGTTTCCCAGGAAATGATGGTTTACCTGGAGAGGCTGGCCGGCCTGGAGCGGATGGCCTTCAGGGAGAGAAAGGTGAGTGATGACGACTGATGGGATCACTTGTATTCTTTGGCTTAGAGGGGACAAAAATTAACCGATCAGAGATTAATCAAAGACTGAATGAAAAATAAATAACCAAAATTTAAAGATTAACAAATATTGCAATAAAGGGGTAACCAGGCTGCTTTATGAGATGCAGACAAATAGATTACAGGACAAAAACACAATGCATTTCGACCTCTTGGGTCTTCTTCAGGTAAAACGAACAACATCTAGGACAGTGAAAAATGAAGAACATGAAACCACTTCTCATTTTCGGCACAAAATGGCTGTTGGGATGCTTTATTTTTGTTGAAGGTCAAGTAATTTTGAGAGACTTGACAGTTTGAGCATTATCTGTGCTGTGTTCCTCTAAAAAGGAGGAAGGAAAGTGTGTTCAGGGGAAGTAATTCAACACCTTTTGTGTTGCAGGAGAAGCAGGCCTGCCTGGACTTCCTGGTTATCCAGGAGAACCGGGACGCTTGGGTGATGATGGATTCCCAGGGCTATCCGGTGAACCAGGTCGCGATGGGTGCACCTGGTACAAGAGGTGGGGATTGTGGAAGGAAGTGTTTGTTGTGTGTGTGTGTGTGTGTGTGTGTGTGTGCGCCTTGAATAGCATACAACTGTAATCACATTATCCACTGAAAGCGAGACACTAATGTTACTACTGTTAAGGCAGTGATTATCTCTGATTGTCATATTGCTTCTCTGTGTGTGTGTGTGTGTGTGTGTGTGTGCGTGTGTGTTTAGATAGTTCTTGCTTTTGAAGGGACAGGAACATTGTGTGACATGCCAGTGTGTATTTTTTGAACTCTTATATGTGTTTAGATGGATAGGAATGCATGCATTTGTGTGTTTAACAATGCATTTATTCACAGGACAAGGGGACAGTATCGGTCTTTTACATTTTAAAAAGTAGAAATCTTGCTAAAGCAGAAAAAAAACAAGCAAAAAAAAAGAAAAAAGGTTAAAAACACGGTATCCAAGTAAGACGGGCTTTGGTATCAGGCCATCAAATTTTATGGCTAATTTTCCTTCTGTGGGCAGGTTTACCTGGACTGCGTGGTGTGCGAGGTGACGATGGACTACCTGGCTTACCTGGAGAGCAAGGAGGGCTGGGAGAGGACGGCCCACCAGGTCTGGATGGATTACCTGGCCAGCCAGGTCTGGATGGATTACCTGGTAACCGGGGCTTGGATGGACTGCCCGGGACCTTCAGGTACAGTACATTGGTTTCTTTCTTTGATAGTGATTCCTGGTTGGACAATTGGGGGAGGGTAGAGAGGGAGGTGAGGGGGGAGGGGGGGGAGAAGGGCAGGGGCAGTTCATACACTTTATACTGCCCACACAAGCCATGCTAGTTAGTGCCCTTCATAGAGTGAAAGGATTGCTCAGTGGCTGTTGTGTGTGTGTGTGTGTTTAAATCTTTCAGTTTTTAGGCAGCCACAGAAGGTTTAGTTTGTTTTCAGGAGATCGAAGATTATTATGCTAGCATCGTATTGTGGACCTCTTGAGGATCGTAATGGATCCTAAAAAAAATGAATTGGGTTGCAAACATTTTGGAGAATTCTGTGCTTCTAAATTCCTTTTTTTTTTTTTTTTTGGTTACTGTCTTGATTCAGTTTTTTGTAAACAATGTTTATCTTTACTGTGTCCTTTGTTCTGGAAATTCTGTGCTTTGTTCTGGAAATTCTGTGCAAGTATTTCTTCTTTTCTGTTACTCTCTTCAGTTCCTTTTTTTTTTTTTTCACTCTCACCAAATGTTTTTATACTCTTGCGGTCCATTTCATATAAACATTTACAGTAAAGAAGAGATGACATTATGTGCACATATATTATGTTTCATATTAAGAACATTGTAGTTTACAGAGAGAATGAAAAAGTTGAGATCATTCCTGTGAAACTATAATGTTGTATGATAAGAACATTGTAGTTTACAGAGAGAATGAAAAAGTGTGAGATTATTCCTGTGAAACTATAATGTTGTATGATGATGTTCATACATTTTTGTCAAACATTTTTTTAAAGTGGAATTTCTTGGAAATCTATATATGAAATGTTGACTTTTATTTGATAGACCAACTATTTAGAAGCGTTTAGCTTGTTGCAAAAAAAAAAATTCCCACTTTAAAAATATGCTAGAATCTGTGTGAAATCAAGCCAGGTTTTGTAGTAATGGTGGAATCATGGAAAAAAAGAACTCTTTTTCTGTGTGTTGACTGGTTGATGAACCCACTTTGCAGGTTGAGAAAGTAAATACAACACACACACACACACACACACACACTCACATTTTCCTTCTTCTCATCTATTGTCATTATTGATAAAAAACATTAGAAAAAAGAAGAATAAACAGACATACATTTCTTGTGTATGATTCATTTTAAGAATATGATTTATGGAGGAAATGAAAAAGTCAAAGATATGGCATTTTCAGACTGCATATTTTCCATAATTTCCACACAAAAAACTATGATTGTCAACAGTGACTTTTTTTTTCAATATAGTTGAATTTTTCTTATATTTATATGTGACTTTATTTTGTAAATCAAACTGTTTAGAAGCTTTAGATTACTTTAGAAAATCTTTCTGAGTGTAAAAATGTGCCAGGATCTATGTGAGAGAAAAAACAGGTGTTATGGAAATGGTGGGTTTATGAAAAAGAAAAAAAAAAGAACCAAGAACAACTTTCTGTGTGTTTTGACCAGTTAGTAAACCTAATTTGCTGATATATCCCACACACACACACAACACACACACACACACACACATTTTTTTTCTTTCTCTCTCTTGCACAGATTTTCCTTTCTTCTATTGTCACTATTGATATACACATTAGGATAAAGAAATGAACAGACAGTACATGTTTTATATATTTTTCAGGGTCCAAGGAGAGACTGGTGTGACTGGCCGACCAGGATCGGGCAGGTGTGTCCCCGGACTGGATGGATTACCTGGACGTCCCGGAGAAGCAGGTAAGACTATGAATCATAGTGATGTTCATCATAGTCTGTCACCCTGACATGGTCTCCCCCCATGTTAATGTGTTGGTTGGAGGGAGGGCTTAGCTGGAGTATCCTACCTGTATTGAAGTAGGTGTTGTTTGTTGTTGGAGGTTTAGCTGGAGTATCCTACCTGTATTGAAGTAGGTGTTGTGTGTTGGTTTGGAGGTTTTTGTGCTGGAGTATCCTACCTGCATTGAAGTTGGTGTTGTGTGGTTGGAGGCTTAGCTGGAGTATCCTACCTGTATTGAAGTTGGTGTTGTGTTTGGGTTGGAGGCTGGCTTTAGCTGGGTATCCTACCTGTGTTGAAGTTGGTGTTGTTGTTGGTTGGAGGCTTAGCTGGAATATCCTACCCATCTTGAAGTAGGTGTGGTTTTGTTGGTCGGTGGAGGCGAGGCTTATCTGGAGTATCCTTACCTGTATTGAAGTTGAGTATTCCACGATTAGATGGTGGTGTATGCATGCTGGCCTTTATGGCGGGATATAGAAAAACAAGTCAGTACACACAAAATCACGTTCCACGCCCTTGGGAAGTTGAGGGATTGATGGAGCGCGATTGAATTATATTACCTGCCGTGTCTATACCAGGGAGTCGTCCGCAGAAGTTTCAGCCTGCGTATACGCAGAAAGTAAGTGAGTTAGGACTCTGATGGAAATCTGCAAGGGAGGGTAATCTGTGTAAGAACTCCTGTTTAGCGAGGGTGATCCCCACCTGCTGTTTTCCTAGGTCATACAAGCCATGGTGGGCATGTCAAAAAGTAATTTAGCCAGCTTAATCAATTCAGTCAGAGAGAAAAAAAAAATGTCAAACGCACTGGGTCTGTAAACTTTACTTCTATAGTTGCAGACAGTCAGTATCCCTGATCAAGTATCTTCTGTATTTCCCATGAAGATGGAGTATGGCTGCCTTAATGGCAGGATAAAACGGTCTTACACACAAATCTTCAACACTCCACTGCCTGTCTATACAGGCAGTGTCCGCAGGAGGTATCAGCCTGCGTATGCAGAAAGACAGAAAAGGGAAAAGGAATTCTTCTGTATTGCACTTCAGATCAAATATTTGACTCTCTAGATCTATGTTAGATTTGACCCATAATATGAGGAAATGGGGGGGGGGGGTCGGGTTACAGTGGAAAAAAAAATGCAGTTAATGATCCCATGAGATTTTTTTTTTTTTTTTAGAAGAACAGGTCTGTTTTGTGTACCAGGGTCAGCTTAAACAGGTCAAGCAGAGAGAGAAAAATGCCAACAACCATGGGTGTGAGGCAGGTGCGCCGGCAGTTGCAGTCTGTGTTACAGTTTGACTATACTCTTACAATCATCAGGGACACTGATGCAGATCTGCATGTCTTCGGAGTTGGATGTGACATTTGTTTACAATGTCACATGCACATATTGCATACAGGTTTTGACCCATAACTCAGGAAAGATAAACTCTATTTGCAATGGAAAGACAGGTGTTAAACTTCCTCTGATTTTTTTTTTTTTTTTTTTTTTTTTTAGAAACAGGTCTATTCGCCCTACTGGACTTCAACCAAAGTGATTCTTGGGCAGGAGTTTTCCCTAGGCCAGAGGCCTTGGCGCGTGATTGTAACATGGGTTAGCTTGATGTGAAAGAGCAAAGTTTCAGCCTGTGAATATGAAAAGTCATTAACTTTTTGCAAAATAAACAGTTTCTCGTATCCTTACAGTCTGTTGGCAAATAGATGTGTTCCAGGAGTTTCACATATTGTTTACAATTTTCTGGCAATGCAACAAGAAATGGATTTTTCTCATATTTAACTGTCCAAATAAAATGCCCAGTCCCTAACTGGCATTGAACATTTGCACGTAATCATTAGCTTGCAAAACAAAAACCCAAAAATTTGAAGAGCAGTGAAGAACACTTGCCTACATTGCGCAGCTAGCCTGTAAGTGCGATTGATTGCCTACTACAGTGAGGTTCACATCAGCAAACACATGCAGACTATCTCATTTTGTCCTTTTCCTTCGTGGAAATTTGGTGGGGGGGCTTGGGCTCTCATGAACTAATGATGGATCAGTGGTTCCCAAGACACGCTTCTTGCATCTATTTTTTACATTTTCTCCTCACTCACCTTAGGGGTCTGTGTGAAGTCCTCGGTACTTTTTTTTGCGAGGATCTCATCCCCTGATGAAGCTTGTCCTCTGTGTGGATGTATGTGAGCAAAGTTTTGCCACTTTGTTTGCTTTTCCCTTGTATCAGACCTTTGCTGTTAGTCGTTTACCAGGAACAGGTTTTCTGTTGATGTGGACTCTCCTTGACTCTGCGCGTTTGTGTGTTTGTAGCCCACTTCTGCGCGCTTTTTCCTCGTTCTAATCAAACCAGAGGCCTACTGTCACTGTCATTTTTATCTGTTGGGACCTCGGGCCATTCAGCTGGAAGAGTTATTTATTGCTTGTGCATCCTTATGAATGGGAAGTTTTGGACCCTTCTGGCAATTCCATGGTTTCGCTATGCCAGATGGTTGTTTTGGCTACATTTGCTTGTTTTGTCATTCCCTTCCCATGTCCCGCCTTTTAAGGTCAGCTCGGTCTAGTTCTCAGACAATGTTGGTCTCTTCTGAGGAAGTAAAAAAAGAGATAGGAAGATTTTTTTAATGTGCGTGGGTAGAATGAATATGTTAGAGAGATATATGATTAGAAATATTACACACAATTCTAGCCAAGAATCCGAAGCCAGAAAAATCCTTTAAACTGTTGGACTTCTTTTGAGCAAGTATCAGGTGATGGGTGTAGTTTGTTTTTTTAATTTAGGTAGGATGTTTGTGGTGTGATGTGTTTTTTTGTGTGTTTTTGTGTGTGGTGTGTGTGCCCGCATCGTACAGGTTTCCATGTTTTCCAAATTGTAAA